>OVAY01001191.1:0-34081 GCA_900406395.1 Kernera saxatilis | reverse complement strand
TGGTTTGGGTTGGGTTGATCCATCAAATTTAACCCATTTTGACACCCCTACATAGCATTCTATGGTTAATTTTTATTAGTCACTTATGTCTTATTACTTTCGATATTTTGTTTGGCTTCATATTTTCTAATTTAGATCTTCTTCACGTTAGGGTTTAGTTTCCCATAGTTAGATATCCGTTATGTATTGTCATTGTTTACATTGATTTGGGTTAGTATATAACTATGAGTTTAAGAATTTAGGATTAAGTATCTTTCATTAGGGTTTAATATCCCCTAGAGTTTAAGTGTCCCTTTTTGGTTTAGAAATCCCTGTTGTTTTAGATTTCAGAGTTTATGTATTATGATACATGGGCGAATATTTAGATTACACTATTAAGGTTTTTCACAAATTTTTCATTTATTGGCTCGCCATCATAATTTTATGAACGTCCACAATAATTCTAATGGACGGAAATTATTATTTCATATATATTCACCGATATTCATATGCATATCTATAACCTTTTATTACCGTCCAACTGTTATTGAGACTTTTGCGTTGGGTTTAGTGTTTTTTTTTTTTTTTTGTTGGCGAGTTTGTTTAATATGTACAAACATGATAACTTTTTTTTTTTTGGTTTGGATTTGGTGTTTAATATGTACAAACATAATTTTAGATTCAAACTTTGGTGTCAATTAATGTTTTAGATTTTGTTAGGTTCAGTTCTTTAGATTTAAGATTTATGATTTATGACTTAGAGTTTAAAGTTTAGTATTCCTTTATATTAGTTATGTAAGTCCTATTAGTTTCAGCATTTGATTTAAGTTTATATTTTTCAATTTAGCCATTTTACAGTTTTNTTTATATTTTTCAATTTAGCCATTTTACAGTTTTGATATTTTTGAATTTAGGGTTCAGCAGGTTTCCAACGGAATTCATATATTAAAAAAATTATATTAATATTAATTTGTGATTTTTTAATTTTAATTTAATTTTGAATAGTTTTAACTTTTAAATTTTATTTTTGAATAAATAATATAATTATATTATATCTAATAAATAAATAAATTATATTTCGTCGAAAAATTCATGGGATGTCCATTGGAAATTTTTCGATGATCCGATGGAAATATTCCTTATGGATTTCTGACGAAATATTTTGTTACAGAATATTCTGACCACTCCACTTCCATCGAAAAATTAGCCATTGTAACTTCGTCAAAAATGCCCATCAGATTTATGATTGATTTTTATTCCCAACGATTTACAACCGACTGAAAAAATACAATATAAATCCATTGGAAATACAATATATATATATATATATATATATATATATATATTCCACGGAAACCTAAATAATTGAGTATGATATAGTTTCACATATGGAGAATTGATCAGTATTGTTTAACAAAGTCTCTTAAGCTCCCGAAATATTTCCTGGGCGAACTCATAATAAGTGAACTTGACACATTAATTTTATTTTTAAATTAAAAAAATTCCTAAACATATCTTATTTTCACTAAGTGTATACCAAAATTTGTAATCGCAAAATTGTTATTTTTATATAAAATATATTTATATCGAATTAATAAAAACTAGTGTGGTTACAAAATCTTATGTTCGTATAATGTTTATCCCTCCGGCAAATCCTCTAAAATCGAATGCCAACGAAGATTACAATATATCTATTGAGAGATTATGTTGAGAAGTGAGGTTCGTGTTCTAACCAACCCTCGAAACAATCCTTCTAGATTCTTCTCAAACTTTCCAATCCATACCTCGACCTCCTCAAGCTTCATATGCAAAGCCTCGTGAGAGATATAATCTCCACAAATCGCTGAATCTACATCCTCCAACTCGTTCTTGACTATCTTATCGTGATCACGAAACTTCTTGTTCATAAGGACTAAAGCCAACTTGCTCCTTATGTCGTTCGCGTTTTTTCCCGACAAGAACTCCAAGAACGACTTCAAGACCAAAACTGTCATCGAAATGACACGTCTCAATGCGTGAATCACGGCCAAGAGATGAGCATCATCACAATCATGAACTCTCATCACTAGCCCTACATTAACGTTCTTCAAGGATCCAAGAAGCTTCTTCACTTCTTTCCTCATGTTCTTCCTAAACCCGACATAGCCCGAAACATTGATTTCTTTCCTTCTCCTAACACAAGACTGAAAACGAAGAACATGCTCATGAGTCTCAACCATGAGATCCCTCGAGACGTTGCATATATCCATTAGCCTCAACGAACCATCAAGCATTTCCTCCATGAATTCTCCCTTCATCTTCCTCCTCTCATCTTTAAACGACATCACACTTTGCGTCGAACCCATCTTCAGAAACTCCTCCGTACACTCGTACAGATCCTCCAGCCCCTCTAAACCGGAGTAAACCGACTCGGATGACGTCATTGCCGTCGTGTTCATAGTGATAAGAAGTTTGTCGAGCGATTCCTCGATCCCTGCTGTGCTAGGATGAGATCTTGAAGGTAAGCTTATCGATCTTACATGATTCTTGATCATCATCGCCATATTTGTCGTTGAGCTTTGTGTTCTTTCTCTATACTGATTTTATTCAACGAGCTATGTCTTATATATCTTGATGGTTTGTAACGTATGTTACGTCAACCAACAAAACTTCAACAACAATAAGATTTGTTTATTATTTGAATTTGTCCGATTGTTATGGGCAAATGTGTGATCGTGAGTTGTCATGTTTTTTTTTTTTAATATAAATTCGATTTTGCAAATTATGCATAATAGTTTGGCCACAGAGTTGATGAGTCATCGTCTGTTGTGCGTCCGGTTTTGCCACATAATTAATCGTCTAGTCGATTTTTTTGAATAAAAATAATATTAACGGTCTACAAATTGTCTGGGTTCGGTAAAGAAATGCAGATCTTCCTCAACCATATTATACCTCCCTAGGTTGTCTATTACATAGTTTAACATAAAATTAAATAAAGTAATATAAAGTACTTAATATGATTAGCCTCAACATCTTGGGGTTATGCCACGTGGAAGAGAGTCGAATCTTTTGTTGATTGTATCCGCATTTTGATTGATTTCTTATCCGAAGAAAAAAGAAAACAGTGCAACGTGTAGTAATTTGAATTATATATATATATATAGGGTACCTTTTCATGTCCTGGGTTAGCCACAAGTTTCAGCAAAGAAAAATATTGATATATATATATATAATTAAAAAAAAATTTTTTTGAAATGATACAATTTAAAATTCACATCAATAGAAATAATGTTGTAATTTTTTTTTTATGTTTACCGACCGGCTAAAATTTTTTCATTATGAACTTCAAACAAATTTTAGCAATAGATTAAATTACCAGCAACTCACAAAAGAATGAACAAGTTAAACAAAAAACCAAGAAGCCATGTGACCATATTTCTGAAACAATGGCCTTTGATAATATCATTCTCGAACCAACGTTATAGCAAAATTGGATTAACAAGCCAATTTGACGTATTAATTAGTTGGTCAGATAATCTGAAAAAGTTTTACAATGTAAATGTAGGTTATGCTCGTTTCACAATTTATGAATTGTGATCTGCTAATCTAGAATGAGTAAAGTCTCAAGACGAGAAGTTAGAGGCTAGAAGACCTAATTTAAAAAAAATTATCCTCTAAATATGTTATGCGAATCAGCAAAAAGATGGTCTCTTAAGAGATTAGTTTGTCTTTGGCTATTTGTTATGCACTCTTAGCAAATTTAAAAGACCATTATCCATTATACCAGCGTCGATCCACTCTTGTCACTTACATATTGTTTTAAATTAATGTAGAGAAAATTATGGTAGGATCGGAGAAAAACAAAAGGAGGGTTTATTCTTTCTTTTTGATTAGCGTACGCTTAAACATCTCTGTCTTTGGTTCAACCTCCTAAATGCTAAGTGACACTTCTCCATCATATATGTCCCTGTTAGTCTGTTTAATGCATAATGCATCTTTAATCTCACTAATCCCTCAAGCCTGCCCATTTTTCTTTAGTTATGTGATTAAATAATTCTAAAATATTATAATCTGCTATGATTGTTGGTCTCTGTAACTTTTCAATTGCGGGCAGCATATCTCAGAACTTTTAACATGATCATCACCAAAAATGTTTCTTTAATTGGAAAATGCACATATTAACATACTTTGATATATATATTTGCCGTGAGTTTTGTGAGTGTATTTTTCGTAGGTAACAAACTGATCTTCAATAAATATGAACAAGAAAATAAAGCAAATGATAAAATTCAAAGATATTATTAACAAATAAAAAAAAACTTCAAATCAATTATTGATATGTAAATCCATTTCTATTCTTTTCCAAATTGTTTAGTTTAGTTTCTTTTTTTTTCTGATAATCAGGATAGATTTGGACCTCCGACCAGAACCGTGCTTTGAAAGCCACATTCTTTCAAATTTGTGCTTATGTTCATTGGCACCTTTAGTATATTAATTACTAGTGTTAAATATATTATTTAATATTTAATTAAATTGAAACATCAAAAATACAATACAAGGGTTTTTAGAATAATCGAGTGGCCGAACTCGGATTTAATTTTATCTTTGTCTGAACCGTTTTGTATTTGTAAATTTTGTCTATGTTCTTATATTCGAGTCCAACTAATAATTTTCTACAAATATATTTAGGTTAGATTTGGGGGCAGTTCTATGTCTTTTTTTAAATCTTCATTAATCTACTTAAGTTTTTGGTTTTTAGTTATTTTTCCTTTACTTTTTTTGTTCACATTTTCTTATATGTTTTTTACATATAATTTATTTAACTCATTAGATTTTTTTCTTAATTTATCAATTTATAATTTGATTAAATATATTTAAATCAATTATTTAATAAAATATTTACATAATAGATAAAAAAATTTGATAAATTTATACATATTTGTAAACGTACTAAAAACCAAATTTTTGAATTTCGCCGTAGGTCTCTAAGAAGATAGGCACGGTACTGCCTTCGATCATAATCTCACCCTGAATTTGTGAAGCACCCTTTAGAAATTCTTTGTATTAGTTAAGTTAAGGCAGATTTTACAGGTGTCATTTATATTAGTATTGATCAATTCACACTTTCTTATATAGGATCATAGCAGATGATGCTTCTATACAAGTATACAACTTTGTTAGTTCGTAGAAAAAAATGGACGCATTAATTGATATAAAATTGACTATAAATGGAATATTTTTTTAATAATCAAATTAAATTTATGAAACACTGTATAATTTTTAATATAGATCATAGCAAGTCTAATCTCTTGAGCATCCAAAAAGACAATTTCAAGATATAATTGATGCAATATTGGTCATGTGTTTAAAATTTAAAAACCTTATCAAAAGTGAGGATCTTTGCACCATGGTCGTTGTGTTTGATTAATTATCTCTCTGTGGTCACGAATCCGGCAACGTCGAGCTCCCATGATTATTCTTAATATATCGTTTCCATTGTTGTCTCTTCTTCATCGCTGGCACAAAAATATCTGTTTGATATATTAGAACAAAACATCACAGCTCGTAAAACTTATAATAAGAGATATATTATGATATTGTCAAAGATAAAAGCTAGAGGCTATTGTAGATTCAAAAATCTATGTGTTTACAATAATGGTATATATCGGTAGGAGAATCTTGTATTCGTGGGCCTCGTGGTACGTATATTTCTTCCTCATGCGTCTATTTATCCGTAGCGTTCTATTGTTTAATGGGGGAGACAAGGAAACAAATGTTGCAGCAATATACATATAAAATATATGAAACATGACAGAAGAGACATAAAATTAAACAAAAGAGTTTATTCACCAATTGGGATCTTATTTTAGAAAAAAAAAAAATCAAATACCAGAATGCTGACCACTTCACTTGTCTTGAGATTGCATTTCATCTACAACTACATTTGTAGGTTTCAATATTATTAATTAGACTGATTTTTAAATTATAAGTATGTTAATAATAACGATTCTCCAAAATATTTTGCAGAGTTGCATCCCTTTATCATAAGTTTTTTGTTTTGTTATTGTAATGTTTATTTCAACAAAAATACATATATTGAGTACATTAGACAATAATATTTTGTACACCTTTAATAATTTGTATATTTAGCATTATTATTTTGATGAAACTTTTTCTTTAACTAATGGTATTAAACTACGGTATCCTGTTATTGTTTTTCTCCATTTTATACACAGAAAGCAAACCTTTTTTTTTTTTCTTTCATATATCATACAAAGAAATCATTCAACATCTCAATTTCAACACTTGCCTCCAAATATACTAATAACTCAATTTCAGATATCGTCACTATTAAATTCTTTTTTAGCTTGTCACTTGTAAGACTAATACCCTAATTAATAGTGAAAATATTTAAAACTGAGTTATTAGCATATTTGGAGGTAAGTGGTGAGATTGAGATGTTTACTGATTTCTTTGTATAATGAAAAAAAAAAAAAAAAAGAGTTTGCGATCAGTGTATAAACTTGAAAAAATAAATCACAAGATTTAGAAGAGTACAAACTATTATGGTTTAGTATACTCAAAATATGTATTTTTACTTTTAAGTTTAATTAATTTAAAAACAATTCATAAAATGCATGCACGACTGTCGAGAACTACAAAATTAACATGAGATTTTTTTGAAAATATAATTGATAATAAATTTTACACACACGGAAATAAATTGTCCTGTTACAATTTTTCTTTCGTTATATGTCTAAATTTGATATTTTTTCTATCTAATACAATTTTGTCTTCTACACACACTCCCTAGCAGTTCAAGCTATGATTAGAATCACAAAAGATCATTATTTTTTAATCGAGAAATCAAATTTCATGAAAAGTGAATGTCATCAATGTATAAAGAAAGAGAAACAAAAAAAAAAAACTGAAACTTTGAATAAGAAATTTCAAAGAAATGCAGTAAGGTTACCTCAAATTCAACAACGGAATCAGTCAAAAACTATAGTTGAACAATATAAATGTATGTTTCCCTTGAAATTGGTTTACTTCGATCATTTGCACGAGCTTTTGGATAAGAGAAATAGATTCATTGTCTCCGTATTTTTGGATTCAATGAATTTTTTTCTTTTCAGACTCCACGTATTTATATCCAAAGTTTTTCAATATTATTTTATCCACAAATAATATTTAAGTAAGAAAATAAAACTTAATCCTAAGTTTCAAGGTAATAAATTGAGAATTTATTATAAATTCAAAGTCAATATGTTTTGTTATTTTACCATATGTTTTGTGTCAATTTAAATTATTTTATCCACAAATTATATTTAAGTAAGAAAATAAAACTTAATCCTAAGTTTTCAGGTAATAAACTGAGAATTTATTATAAATTCAAAGTCAATATGTTTTGTTATTTTACCATATGTTTTGTTATTTAGTCAATTTAAATTTTTGGCACGTTACTTATTTTGTTTTTATTTTTTGGTCAACACGTTATTTATTTTGTTAATAAATTATTTTGGCATGTTATTGAATTTTGAAGTGTAAGAAACAGCACTACATTCTGAGTTCTTGTATGAAATCTGAATTCTGAATTCTGAATTCATGTATCCGAATCATCTAATCAAACATAAAGGCTAAAGGCTATTGTAGATTCAAAAAAATCTATGGGTTAACAATAATGGTAGGAGAATCTTGTATTCGTGGACCTCATGGTTCGTACATTTCTTCTTAATGTGAGTATTTGTCCGTAGCGTTCTATTGTTTAATGAGGGAGACAAGGAAACCGATGTTGCAGCAATATATACAATTATATAATATGAAACATGACAGAAGAGAAATCAAAATAAACAAAAAGGGTTTATTCACCAAATGATTGAAAGTTTGGTCATAAGAAGACTAAATCTTCTTCATGATTCCACCAACGTTGTCCTCTGTTTTCTTGCCCCGTCAGTGATTTGGTTTGTAATTCAACTGAAATATTCACAATACTATGCACTTGGCTGCTCAGTGTTAAAACACAACATGAAAGCAAATATTAGACAATCTTTATTCAGATACTCTGTTTGATTTACCGGTGGGCGTAAATAGTCAAAGCAAATATTATTTGCTTGATCTCTCAAGTAAACAACTCCAGGCAAGATCAATAAACCAATCATGGCATTCACAATAGCTTACAAGAACAGTTTACATGACACTAAAGGCAATAAACAGAGCAAAATATCACTTTAGAGATCTCACCTCTCAAGAATATTACCAACATAGTTAAACAACGTAAATCAAAGCTGGTTCCCTTAAGGATTATCTGTTCATTTTCGTATAACGTATCAAATTCATGTAAAGCTCAAGCTAAAGAACACCACTTAGACAGCCAAGCCTTGTTCTTTCGCTTTTTTCAGCCATTTCAAGGTAGTTTCAAGTGTAGAGTATGCAGAAGCATCTGTCAAACTCTTGCTATCAACTGCATAATCAAAAACTTCATAAGCTTCCGCGACCTTTCCACTTCTAACCAGAGCCCTCACAAGCGTGGCATAAGCAGCAGTCTCAAGCTTTACACCGTTTGATTTCATCAACCCATACAACTCAATCCCTTTGTCCATTAACCTTGCCTTGCACAAACCATGAAGCAAAGTATTATAGGTGCAATCGTTTGGAGCACACCCTTTTGCTTCCATCTCTTCTAACAAACTCAGCGCGCCTAAAGCAGCGCCTTTTCGACACATTCCATTCATCAGCGTCGTGTAAGTGACAGCATCTGGCTCATAACCCGCATCAACCATAGTTTTCAAATACTTCCTAGCTTCCTCAACTCTCCCGGATTTCGACAATCCAAATATCAAAGTATTGTAAGTAACAAGATCCGGCTCAACGCCTTCTTCTATCATTTTCTTATAAACACCAATCGCCTCGCTCCCTTTGCTCATTGTGCAATAACCTTTCATAATGGTGTTATAGACGAAGCAATCAGGCTTAAACCCAGCATCACCTAAGGCACTAACTAGTCTCATTGCCTCCCTCAAATTCTTAGAGTTACAGACATTATCAATCAAGATAGTGTAGCTGATAAGGTCTGGCTTCACATTATACGAACTCCTCATCTCGTCGATAAATTCATAAACAACACTAAGCGAATCACACTTGCACAAATGCTTAAGAAGAAAATTATAAGTATATGTGTCTGGAGGCGAGTGCTTCTCCGAGAGCTCCTTAATCAAATCCAGGGCTTCACTGATCCGACCCGATTCGCAGAGAGACCGGACCGCAATATCGGTCGTTACTTGATTAGGCTCAACGCCATTATTCACCATGAGGTTGAGAACTCGGTGAACATTCGAAAGAGATGAATCAGGAGCTCTGCAAGCGTGGGAGAGCAATATATTGAAAGTAGAAGGCTCCGGCGAGAAATCAGGCTGCGATTTCAATATGTGCTGAAACAATTTCACCGTATCGTCGACGGCGGCGATCGAAGCGTAGGATTGGAGAACGGAGTTGTGAAATCTGAGATCGAGTGGGATTCTCGAAGTGGCGGCGATCGAATTGAAGAGGCTTTTGGCGTCAGAGAGATCAGGGGTCTTGAAAGGATTCCTCAAGGGCTCGCGAGAAGCTTGTGGATTCTGGGAAGGCTTCACGGAGTCTCTCCCGACGATACTGTTGCGAAAATCACGCGGCGGCGCTGAAGGAGATGTTGTGGGTTTCTTGACCAATTGCGTCGACGTCATTGATCGAAACGACGGCGGAATCTTCCCCATTTCTTCGATTCCTCGTAAGGTTTTAGGGTTCTTGCCGGGGTTTTGACTTTTGCGCTTCTGTGTGTCAAAATGGAGAGAGAACAGAAGGCGCATGGTAGTCACTCAGGTGCGTACGTTAGCGGATGGAGAAACCGTAGATACACACTGGGCCTATTGGGCTTTTTGAATAATCGGCCCAGAGTTAGTGCGTACGATAGCCTCTGTCTCTCAACACATACTTTTCTTTACTTTTTGTACAAGTTTGTGGGAAAACCCTAAAAACAAGAGTTTTTGGAGGCTAATGTGGCAAAAAATTTCTAAAGAACTCAATGATCTTCTCTGTTTTCCCATCAAACACATAAAAGGCATTGTGTTCGTGGCTGTAATTTGCAGAGAAATCGAGAGAGAGTAGAGAAATTTTTGGTAAGGAAGAAGAACATATTTTGTCTAAATTTGAACAAGAAAGATGTTCTAGAGCTTGTGTTCAATTCAAGATAAAAAGATTCTGATTTCAACTTTCTCTTTTTATGTTTTTTGCCATTCTTGAATCACAAATTAAAAGGGTGATTGTATTTGACTATTGACAACTACAATTTTCTTGATTCATCATTAGGAAACAAAACGTCATAATTTTTTGTTATTAGATATAACTAATAAAAACACATGAAAAAACTTCTAAAACAAAAGTTGTCAAAGGCTCATAAGGCTCAAAGCTAAATTCTCTTAGGATTAAATTTTACACAGACAAAAAAAATCAAGCAAAAGTAAAACAGAGCCATTTCTTGACCGTTGGTTTATCACCGTCTTGTTTCCTCTGAGAAGTTGTCTTCGTAGAACTCCTTCCTGTCTTTTTATCTTCACCGGCTTTGCTGAATATCACCGTGAATCCATCCGCCGTCGCCGGATCATTCACATCCCATTCCCCAAATTTCGGTAAAGGCCTACCAGCGTCGTTCGATGCCATTTTCGATCAAGAAAGTAACAATCTTTCAAAAAACAAATTCTTTTCGAATGAGTTTGATGATTTTGTTTAGAGAGAGTATGAACAAAGAAGCTGACCCCACGATGAATATTTATAATGTAAGAAGAAAGAAGAAAAAAAACAGATAAGTAGGATTGTCTTTGAAATCTTCCTACGAATTGGACTCGTTTCAGACGCGGCAGAATATTATATTGGCTTCTTTCTTCTTTTAATGTCTTAAAAATCTTTGTGAGGTAGAAAATCGTTGGCCTTTACGCGTAACAAAGCTAATTATAGCATTTCCATATCCATGGTTGATTCTGTTTCTTCATTTCTCACGCGGAGGTTTACGATTCTCTGATCTTTGTTTCCTTATTTATATACATTGATGGAAACCAGAGACCAAGCTTTTTATGTTTCTTTCATGGCGATCACAAGCTTCCCATTTCATTAGCTCTCTTCCTTAGCAGATACTTCTGTACTTTCCCCGTCGAAGTTTTAGGTAAGTCACCGAAAACAACAGTCTTTGGTGCCATGTAATGCGGCAAATGATCTCTACAGAACTCAATAATCTCCTCTGGTTTAATACCATCAGACCCGTCTTTAAGCTTCACGAACCCGCAAGGAGTCTGTCCCCAGTGATTATCCGGGCGTGCCACAACAGCGGCTTCAAGAACCGCTTGATGGCTACACAAAGCTCTCTCGACTTCAACAGTGCTTATGTTTTCTCCTCCGGATATAATCACATCTTTTAACCGATCTTTTATCTCTATGTACCCGTCCGGATGCTTCACAGCGAGATCACCACTGTGGAACCAATCTCCTTCGAAAGCTTTTCGTGTTGCCTCTAAGTCCTTGAAGTATCCGCTCATCACGGTGTTTCCTCTGAACATAACCTCACCCATGGTTTTACCATCATCAGGTACAGTCTCCATTGTCACCGGATCTTTCACCTCGAGCCCTTCTAAACCCAAATGTTGCACTCCTTGTCTAGCCTTCATCTTAGCTCTCTCCTCCAACGAAAGAGAATCCCATTCTGGTTTCCACACGCAGTGTGTCCCTGGACCGTATGTCTCTGTCAAACCGTAAAGATGAGACACATTGAATCCTAATTCTTCCATCTTAGCCAGGATCTGCGGTAGAGGCGGTGACCCACCGGTCATGACCTCGACTCTATGAGGAAGCGGTTTATGTTCTGTCACTGGAGAGTTCACAATCATGTTCAGAACCGTTGGGGCTCCTCCCATGTGAGTCACTCTGTGCATAGCAATGTTCTTAAAGATCAGCTTAGGAGACACTTTCCTGAGACAGATATTCGTACCGCCTTGAGATGCTACTCCCCAAATGAGACACCATCCGTTACAGTGAAACATAGGCACTGTCCATAAATAGACCGGAGAGACAGACATCTGGTGAAGAAAAACAGTAGCTAGAGTGTTGAGATAAGCTCCTCTGTGGCTATACACTACGCCTTTTGGTCTCGACGTCGTCCCTGAAGTGTAGTTTATACTGATTGGATCCCATTCACTTCTCGGTTTGATCACCTCGAATTCACTGTTTCCGGATTCAAGCAGAGTTTCGTAATCGTAATCGTAATCAAAAGAGTAGTTTGAAGCAAAGCTTGATGACCTATTATCATCATCATCATCATTAGACTGAGAGATCAAGACAAGCTTTGGAGCTTTTCTTGTTCTGTCTGACTTAACTAGAAGATCAAGAGCTCCATGAGCAAGCTCAAGTAACTGATGATCAACGAAGAGGATTTTTGCATCGGAGTGTGCGAGCAAAACCGACAATGTGGAAGGATCGAGTCGAGTATTGAGCGGACAGAGAATCAATCCAGCCATTGGAACAGCGAAATGAAGCTCTTGCATTGCTGGAACATTCGGCGCTAAAACTGCAACCTAAAGGATCCTCATTTATCACAAAACCTAACCCAATCGAAAACCTAATCGTAGAGAAATAAGAAATTGAACAAATTTAAGAGACTAACCACGTCGCCGGGAGAGATTCCGAGGTGGGTAAGAGCAGAGGCAAGACGGAGACAACGTTGAAAAGTTTGGAACCAAGTGTGCTTGACGGAACCAAACACAACAGAGGTTCGGTCTCTGTAAACTTTGGCGGATCGTTCCAAGAATGTGATTGGGGATAAAGGGGTGAAATTGGCCGGGCATCGGAGCAAACCCTCCATCGTTCTCCATGATTCCGGCTCGGAATCGCCGGAATCTGAGGTTGAGAAGGAAGAATGGGTCAACCACAGTCTCTGAAAACGTGGTGTGAAGACTTTGAATGCTCTTTTAGTTAACAAGAATCTCATGGTTTAAAACACTCTGAATTGCCTTTGTTCGATTTCTCGAATTAAAAACTTTGATCTTTTGAACTGATGAAGACAGGTTTTGGTTCTGTTCTGGATTCACCGGGAAATCGCGCGATCCGTTGTTAAAATGATTGATCCAGATTATTAGTTATAATGAAACTCATGCCTCGTGATTAACGTTATTGTGTATGATAAACTGACAGAGAAAATGCCAAAAATAATCTTCGAACTAATCCATTTCACAATTCGATAGACGTTTGTTCATTGCCTGCCATACATTCCGACCAATCTTTGCAAGCAAAAAGTGAGTGATTTTATCGAGATCATTTTATTTTCCAAACAATATCTTTGAGAGAATGAGAGGGCTAAAGCTTGGATTTCCAAGTGCGAAACTCACATTTTTCTACATAGAATAGAATGACCCGAACTTAATTAGAATCATATATTTTTCTTTTGAATAATTTGTGTTTGTTTTTCAAAATTTAAAGTTTAAACAATGACATATGTGTACAAATCTAATTTCTTTTTATAATCGTGAGATTGAATCAATTTATACGATATCAAAAAGTATACCGAAGATATCAAAATAAAATATTGAAGACAGTGCCGTGCTTAACCTTGTAGAGGTTTAGGACGAATTTAGAAAATGTAGCTAATACTTTTAAAAAATAGTTATGAACATGGTTACTATGTAGTACATGAATGTGTAGTACATGAATGTGCTATTTTGTTAATTTTGGGATAATATATAGTTATCCCACTAATTAACTCTTTATATATAATATAATCTTAAACTATAAACATACGACAAGTTGGCATCATTTGTGGGGTCTTTGTACAATTCATATTCCCCCCTTCGAGGAATACTATTAAGTATCAAGATTCAACTATAATAATATTTTTTAAAATATCCGACATCCTCTTGATTAAAAAACAATAATCTGGTTTAAGAGACCCTAATCACATTACGAACTTGGACTCAATTCCGGTCGCGACTAGATAAGGCCAAAGGGAACTCCAAAACAAAAACATAAACAAATACAAAAAAAGAGATACAAATGATATGATATCGTAGAACCATTCAAAAGCGGTGGATACAACACAACACTTTGGATCAACGACAAAAGCAAACAATAACGACCATCAGCAGAAACCAGAGTGAATACGAGGACCCGCTTTGAAAAGAAAGAAAAAGGGCAAAAAGGGTTTACTCAGTTTCTCATCATCATAACCATTAAAGTAGCCTCCTTTACCTTTTCTTCTTGTCTCTTCTGTCTAATCGAAAGAGTTGTGATTCTTCATCGTCGTCGTCTTCATCTTCTATTGTATTCTCCGGAGAGATGGACGGCGATGAGCTTCCCTTTGAGAGGGGTTTCGAGGTTTACTCTAAGGGAACGCACAAGTCTGAGTTTGACCCTATTTTGCTGGATTCTGGCTCCGATCCTATTTGGGATGCTATAAGAGAAGAAGCTAAGCTTGAGGTTCTCACTCAATTCTAACACTTTCTCTGCATCATCGATTCTTATTCGGAAAAAAAACGGATTCTTTTGGTTTTGAGTCTCCATGTTATTATAATCCACAGCTTCAGTTTTCTTGTTCTTTGATTCTACAGAACAAGGTTTTTTTGTCTTTTTTATAGTAATAACTATGTCCATTTGGGTTTAGAATAAGCCAGCCTTGTTTCTCTCGTTGAAAGCTTTGATATTTAACCGGACCACCATAGGACTCGAATGTTCAATCTCCTCTCCTCCATTGATCATCATCACAATATACTAAACGAAATGTTTGAGATTCTCTTGATGTTTCAGTGCTAGTGTTCTATGCTATTTATCTAGATGTTGCTGCTTCTGATTGCGGATTGTTGAATCTTACAGTTTGTGAATCTTGTTGTGGTTATAGGCAGAGAAAGAGCCGATTTTGAGTAGCTTCTTGTATGCGGGCATCTTGGCACATGAGTGTTTAGAGCAAGCTTTAGGGTTCGTTCTGGCCAACCGTCTCCAAAACCCAACCTTGTTGGCAACTCAGCTCTTGGATATATTTAATGGTGTAATGATGCATGACAAAGGTATTCAGAGTTCGATTCGCCATGATATTCAGGTAAAAACACTCATCTTAACACCTGTGAAAGACATGATCTTTGTTTGTTTTTTGAGGCTGTTTTCTTATGTGCCTCGATGATTGCAGGCATTTAAAGACCGGGATCCTGCTTGTCTGTCGTATAGTTCTGCTATTTTACATCTGAAGGTAATTCTTTACTTGAATCTTTAGAGACGAAACATCTCTCACACTGAACTTTTTGCTCTACAGGGCTATCATGCGTTGCAAGCATACAGGGTTGCGCATAAACTATGGAATGAAGGGCGGAAACTATTAGCTCTTGCATTGCAAAGCCGAATAAGCGAGGTAATTTTTGCGATCATTGTCTTTTGGTTACTGAATTTAGAGTCTCGAGTTGCATTTTATCAGCTCAATGTCTGATCTATGCTGTGGTTTCTCGCAGGTTTTTGGAATCGACATACATCCAGGTAAAGTTTGAGCTTCATGTTTTGCTCTCATCCTCGGTAATTAGGAAGAAAATGGAGGAACATTCTCAATTTCCCTCTCTGGTGCATTAATTGATCAGGTTTACCAGTGAACTGATTGCTTGACTTCTCTTTTTGCATAGCGGCAAGAATTGGGGAGGGAATATTGCTGGATCATGGAACTGGAGTGGTCATAGGTGAGACCGCTGTGATAGGCAACCGTGTCTCGATCTTGCATGTCAGCATCTCTTCTCAAAACCATTGCACTGAAGTTAAATGCCAAGATCAAGATTTTTCAGTTTTAGTAAAGGCTAGTTGAATTTTCACTGTCACAGGGTGTGACTTTAGGAGGAACCGGGAAGGAAACCGGAGATCGTCACCCAAAGATAGGTGAAGGCGCATTGCTTGGAGCCTGTGTGACTATACTTGGAAACATAAGCATAGGTGCTGGGGCAATGGTAGCTGCAGGTTCACTTGTGTTAAAGGACGTTCCTTCGCATAGGTATAAAAAACAAAATGCATCTGAAAATAAATCTCTGAATCTATGTTTAGTAACAATGGACATCCTTTTTGGGTTTTTGAAGTGTGGTGGCTGGAAATCCAGCGAAGCTGATCAGGGTCATTGATGAGCAAGACCCATCTCTGGCAATGAAATACGGTGAGTTTGCAGATTCTTTGTATTCTGCATGCTGTCTCGCTCGGGGTTTAGTGGTGACTGTTCTTGAATGAATATGCAGATGCTACGAAAGAGTTCTTTCGACATGTAGCTGATGGTTACAAAGGAGCAATATCTAACGGTAACTTGCACACTTGCAATGAACTCTGTGAGATAAAGAAGCTTTGAACCTGAATTTGCTATTTTTGCACTTTTTGAAAACAGGACCATCAGTTTCATCAGGAGATACAGAGAAAGGACACACTAACTGCACAACATGAGACCCTTGTATGCATTTGCTTATCATCAAATGCTAATCTCAGCATTTTATTTATCAAAAAAAAAAAAATCTCAGCATTTTATTTATCAATAAGTTGTTTATTCAAAGATTTTGATCTCTGGAAGTTTTCAGCTCATCTCAGTCTCAACTAACATAAAAAGAGTAAAGATTTATTACTGAAAAAATTCCGCAAACTATAGGAATTCAAGTACAGGAAGATGAAACAAAAACTCAAAACATAAGCATCAAAGCTTATACTCACTCAATAAGATGACCAGAAATCAAAAAGGATGGAATCAAGCATGCCTTGCCTGGAAATCCTTCATGAAAGCAACAAGCTTTTCGACGCCGGCCAAAGGCATTGCATTGTAAATGGAAGCTCTCATTCCTCCCACTGATCTATGTCCCTTGAGCTGCACCATCTTCTCCTTAGCAGCTTCTTTGATAAACTCTGCTTCCAATTCCGATTTCTCCAATGTGAAAGGAACATTCATCAAAGACCTCACAGACTTCTCAACAGGACACCTGAAAAACCCTCTGCTCTCATCAATGGCGTTGTAAAGCAGCTCAGCTTTCCTCTGGTTCTTCTTCTCCACTTCCTTCAATCCACCTTGCGCCAACAGATCGTCGAACACGAGACCACACATGTAAATCCCGAAACACGGAGGCGTGTTGTACAACGAGCTGTTCTCGTCGTGGATCTTGTAATCAAGCATCACCGGAGTGATATCACGAGCGTTTCCGATCAAATCCTTTCTGATTATCACAATGGTGACACCAGAAGGACCAACATTCTTCTGAGCACCAGCGTAAATCACACCGAATTTCGAAACATCCACTGGCTTCGAGCAGAAATTGGAAGACATATCAGCGATTAAAATACCATTAGGGTTTTTAGGAACTGGGTAATCTTTGAACTCGACTCCATGAATCGTCTCATTGGCGCATATATGCAAATACTTGGCGTGCGGATTTTGCTCCAACCCATCAAAAGACGGGACTTTGGTGTATTTCTCGGATTTACCTGACCAAATCACTTTGGGATTGCAATATTTCTGCGCTTCCTTGAACGCCTTGTCTCCCCAAGATCCAGTAACAACGTAATCAACGGAATCGTCAGATTTGCAGAGATTGAGCGGCAGAGCGGCGAATTGAGTGGTGGCGCCGCCTTGTAGGAAGAGAACGGAATATTCCGAAGGGATCTCGAGGAGCTGACGGAGATCCGATTCGGCTTTTTGTATGATCGAGAGAAACTCTTTCCCACGGTGGCTCATCTCCATGACGCTCATACCAGATCCACGCCAGTTATAAAGCTCCGATTGGGCTTTAAGCAGGACATTCTCCGGCAAAGCGGCTGGACCCGCCGCGAAATTGAAGACTCTTGGCTCGGATCCTACGGTGGTGGATCTGGCGCCGTCTTGAACCTGCGTCGTCGAGGAAGCGCATCTAATTGAAACGGATTTGGTTCTGGCGGTGAGATTGACGGTGCAAGGTTTGTTGAGGTGAAGAAGGGACTGGGAAATGGATTTGGGTTTCAAGGAAGGGATCTGGGTTTGGTTTCCGATGAGGAAAGAGTTCGTTGACGCCGCCATATAATCGTCGATTTCTGAGGAATCTCAAAACTTTTTGGTTTTTTTCCTTGGTTTTTTTCCACAAAAAAAGATGTGAAGCAGTGTAGAGAAAGTATAGTGACGGCCTACAAAAAAAACAAATAAGTATCTGAAAATAACGAAGTCTGATGAAAACAATGAAAACAATGAAAACAATGAAAACGACGCCGCTTTTGGTAAGTAGCTTAATTTTGGAAAATGAGACCAAACCAGAAACCGATTTTGTTTCGGTTTGATTTGGTCTGGGTTTGAATAACTAAATACAGTAAAATTAGTTTAATATATTTAGTTTAAAATAATATTTTAAGGAATTTCCTTCTAATCAACTTGGTTGCACAAATGGCTATTCGGTTTATTTGGTAAATAAACATATAATACGTTCAGATTATTTCAAAATATCTGGTTCGATTTTGGTTTGATGAATTTTGTTCGGTTCGGTTCGGTTTATTTCCCACTCCTACACCGAAATCGAACTGGAAAAGGAATCGGAATATTCTTTTGGTTGGTCGAATCGGACAGTGAATCATTTGGTCGAATAACTGAAGTAAAAGAATGATTGAATCATTTTATCATTCATTAATGGAGTTTATAGCTGAGATGTTACAATTGAAGTGAATAAGAAAAAGGAACCAGAATCAAACTTCAGACAAATTGAAATTGGCTTTTTTTTTCTGTGTTATTTGTGCTTCAGAGTAAACGAGGAAACTAGCTGTACAAAACTTATTGTCCTTTGGCTTTAAGGATGATGAGACTCAGACACAAGAAAGTGTGCAGCTTCACACTTTGCTATGTACCCAAATTTGAATGTGCTGTACTTCCTATATACTCCTGTCAAGTTCCCTGTCGCTGCCCTCTGATGAAGACTCACCAGCTTCCTTGAACATTCCCTGCGAAAGCCGCAATGAAAGTTCAGTAAAAAGATCGGTCTTTTCTCAATACAATTTTGTGCTTATGACTAAAAGGATCAGGCTGTGAATGAGAAGGAGAGAGAGACTTACATGAGCTGATCTTCAAAGTAATGACAGTGGAATTCACATGTACTGTTCCATTGCCTGAAACCATCAAGTGTACATTGAGCAGTGTACACAGCTGTGGCAGCTAGTAATGACGGTGGAAACTGAAGCATCTCATACTCCACAAGCGCAAGCTCGATCAAGAACGATGCCAAAATCTCACACTGTTTTGTGTCAGTTTAACAGTTAGTTCCTTTCTAATTCAAATTTCAAGTTAAATGATTCATGATCCATTGTTTGTAACTCACCTTCTTGTCTGCTTGAGCTGCCTTAAGGAATCTTTTCAAGAAAGGGTATTGTGTCGGCAATGAGACATTGAATTGCAAAGTGCTCAGCATTGTTTTCTCCTGCAGAAAGAGAGAGGAAACATTTGATCAGAGAATTGTCTAAATATAAATGAGACAAGATTTGTTTCTTCTATGTTAAAAACCAGCCTTTACCATCTCTAGGACATCTTTCCTCGTATAAGCTCTGTCTGAAATGAGTATTAAATCTTCAACAACAGGAACCGAAACCTCTTCGTACTTGCAAGCTAAGAGCAAAGCCACTAATCCTACAAGCTGAAGCTTCTTTCTCATAACAGCTTGCTTGGATAATAATCTATCTATCAGATTCACTGTGAGAAACAGTGTCTCGTTCATCAGATCAAACTTGTCATGTACCTGAACATTACTTAAGCTTCTTAAGTCTCTATCATTCAATTACACATTAACATTCTAGAGGAATGTAAATTTCGATATACCTCGATTAACCAGTCGATTAGTATTGCTCTCATCTTCTCGTTTAAGTCGATTTGTTGCATCATATAATCTACTGGAACACAGCTAAAGCTCTGCAAATTCACAAATCAAGATTTGTTTTCAGACAAACTCAAGCCTCTTGTTGATTTCAGAAACAGGTAAAAGTAAACCAAATTCACCTCCATTTTTCGGTAAAATGCGTAGAGATCTTGGACATATTCAACAGCTGCAAGTGAGTTCTTCGCATCTGAGACATCGATATCCAAGATCTGTTCTTCCACTATTGCATCCTCCATCTCAACTTCCTCCTGTCCAATTAAAATTCTTTTTAGATCATTGATTCATGGATTGAATTTCAGCTACAAATTCAGCATTATGCAATTCATTAACATTCGATTTTTCGTCAAAGCTAAGATCTTTATAAAGTGCATTGATTGTTTTTTTATTTACCATTGGATCAGCTTCAGGGATGATGCTTTTGTATGGCTTCTCCAACGACATTGGCATCGGATGGTCCAATGTAGCTTCCTCTTCGACGAATATACAGTCACCTAAATCGTTTGCACTTGGAACTGATGGCTTCAGCTTCTTCGTCTCCTCTTCTGGACACAACGGCTCTTCAACTCGAGATCTGCAAGATCAAAACAATCTCAGATCTTTCCTTGTTTCAAAATCAAAACAAACTACAAGTAGAAATTAAAAGATTCAGGTTTTATACCTTGTAATTGAGGGACGCAGAGAATCAAGCTTCTTCTTTTGACATCCTACTTCTTGCCTACTGATTCAAATCATCCAAAACCCATAAGCACAACCAAAATTGACCAGAAAAAACACTCAAAGACATGAACTTGAGGGAGATTAGAGATTTATGAAAAATTTTACTTTGATAAGCTTCCTCTCTTGTTGACAACAACACAAGGATAACCTCTTGCACCAAGTAGATTCTGGTTAATCACACCCAACACTCTTTTCCTGTACTCTCTCTTCATCTCTTGTCCAAATTTTCCGCTTCTCGTTTCATCTAAAACACAACACATATAACCAGAATTTTTCCTTTGTTAAGACCTTGAAATTCTCATAGTACTCTCAAGACAGATTCTACTACCTTGAAGAATCGTCGTTGTAGAGGGTTTAACAACGATTTTGTTCTCACAGGAATTAACCATTTTCGTTCGTTTTGATTATTCCAAGAGGAAACCACAAAGATCCACTAGAAGAAGAGCATCAAACGAAGAGAATCTTAGTTCTGATACAGTCGAATCTGAAGAAGGGGGATGAAATAAGCAAGTGACAATGAAAAGAGGAAGATAAAACAAAACCAAAAAAGTGTAATCTTTATTTATTTATTATATTTTAAATAAAATAGAACGGCTAGGATCAGAATATGACCGTTGGATTATGAGAGAAAAACGATTTACTTCCAAGTCTGTATAATAAGACTTAACGGTAACTTAGGTTCAAGGCATGTGGCTTCGTCTCTTCTTATTTTCAAATTTTTATTACTTTTTTTGTTTTGGTTGGCTTCGACTTTTTTCAGACAATAGTGTGCGCTCCATAGGCGCGGCTCTAACAAACTTTTTTGGTTAATAAAATATAAGATTATTTTAAAATTAAATAGTTTATTGTTAATAATCAATAATCTTAGCTTATTAATATCCGTATTTACAGAGCTAATCATGCTCTCTCAGTCTAATTTCAGAGAAAAATTCGTTAGGAGACAAGACCAGATTCCGTACCGAGAATTATGCTGGCCCGTGACTGTTCTTTCCCTTTGAAGTTAATTTGTTTGTAATTATTTTAATATTCCATTTCTAACCTCAAAATATTTTTGGAAACCAACCAATAGTTAGCCTCTCTTTTCAGAGTACATTCATAAATTAAAAGCATTTGGTTACAAAGGAATGTTGAACCGGAACTAAACAAGGGTTAATGTTTATGAAAATCCAAAGTTCAAGCGAAAGCGAAAGAAGATTATGGAAAAAAAAAAAAAGATTATGGAAAAAAGTTGTGTAAGTGATATTGAATCTATATTCAATTGGGTGGTATTGGAAAAGAGTATTCATTTTTAAAAATTTACCAATTCCTAGAACAGAAAAGATGTAATGAACAAATATTTATAATTTAGTCTAGAGCATTGTCAACCGGTAACCAGACGGGTTTGGGACGTCAACACGTTCCAAGTTCGATACATCTGTTACGCGAAACTCCAACACATTATTTTTTACATTTATACGGATATGAATCCTTGCTCTCGGCCCATTTACATAACCGAATAAAAGATTTATCCGTGGACTGCATCTTTTTCAGGGATTAATGGCGTAGCTTATGATTTATCATGAGTTATAAAAAAAAATAATATTTATAATTTACGGCATCATAGAATTAAATCATTTTATCATAATCATATTGTAATTAGGAATAGTCAATGTTTACGAAAATCTAGGCAAAAACGGGCAATGCCAGGGAATGAAGCCGTGAACATGGGGGAGCCTCCTTATCTTCTTTCTCAAAATATAATAAAGAACTTAAAAAGGCATTGTTTTCGTAAACCAAAAGCATAAGAGTAAAGATAAAGAGGGGACCATGTCATGCTCATGCCATTACTGATCCTACTCAGATATATCATGGTTCGTTTTGTTCAAAAGAAATGGACCAAACTAGCTAAATTAGTCGTTCGAATTTAGTCAATTGTTTTAGACCGGTAATATAGGCTAATATGTCAATTCTACAAATTAGCTTGCACATTTTTTTTTAAATTATCATCGAGTATTTGGTTGCCGACTTTTCAACCAAAACTAAAAGCCAACACCAATTATTCTCGAAGGTAAGCAGGCTCATTGATGAGAAAATTTTTGCAAATCCACCATGGTTAAACACTTAGGCCGAAAACCCATAAACACAAGTGGCTCAAACAAGACGATTTATGAGAATCGAACTCATGCACAGTCAGAAGAGTGCATTCTCCTAAGTCTTGACCTAAGTACCACTTGATCATCTCGTTTGGATTCGGTCTGTATATTTATTGTAGTAACTCAGCTACGAATCCGCTTCAAGAGCTTAAGCTCTCAATCAATCGAACATGCACAAACTAGAAAAGAAGAAGAAGTAAACAAAACGATAAAGAACAACACGTAAGATTTGGTAACCCAGTTCAGGTCTCGATTTGAGAACCCTACGTCTGGGACTTGACGGCACAAACAAACACTCCACTATATAACCTTGAGAAAACCAGAAATAATTACAAGAGACTACGACAAGAAATCACCAAGAACGCCTCTTAGATCTCTCTCTATTTTTCTCTCGTCTCACACACTCTCGATGATAATGAAACGTCACATAACAAACAAACCTTATCTACTCTGATGCAAATAGAAACCTGTTCAGCTTGAGTTAACCGAAACAATAACTTGCCTGATTATCTCTAATTAGCTCCTGAACCAACTAAGCATGTAAACCATAACCGGTACACGCCTAATCATATAATGTGATGATATCATATTTTTAAATAACAATCTCCACCTTGATATCAACACACTTATGTTTGTCCCTTATGCCGTCAAGCGTAGCCACTTCCTTAGCACCTGGATACTCTGAGCATAGCCAAAGCTTGCTCAAATTTTTGAACTGGAATGACCTTAGTAAGCATATCAGCAGGATTCTCTGAAGTGTGAATCTTCTGCACGCTTACTTCTCCATCTTCCATTATTTCTCTTACAAAGTTCATCTTCACAGCCATGTGCTTTGTCCTCTCGTGAAATAGGTTGTTTTTGGCAAGACAAATCGCGCTATGAATCACAATGAACATTAACCACGTTCTGCTTGAAACCCAATTCTTCCACTAACCCTTTCAACCATATTCCTTCCTTGACTGATTCAGTTAAGGCGATGTATTCAGCCTCTGTAGTTGAAAGTGCCACCACATGTTGAAGACTAGATTTCCAGCTTATTGTATTGCCACCTGCAGTAAAAACATAACCTGATGTAGACCTCCTTCGATCCAGATCTCCTGCAAAGTCTGAGTCTGAGTAACCCACAATCTTCATGCCTTCTGAACCTTTCCTGAACTCTAATCCTTTGTCTCGAGTCCCCTCTAAGTACCTTAGAACCCACTGAACTGCCGTCGAATGACTTGTCCTGGATTGCTCATGAATCTGCTTACCAACCCTATTGCATATGCCAAATCTGGTATGGTTCCGATCATAGCATACAAGATGCTACCAACTGTATTTGGATATGGAAATTCTTCTGAACTCCCTTCTCCTTCTTTGACTTTAGCTAGCTTGAAATGTGAACCGATAATAGTAGAGACTGACTTAGCTTCATCCATTCTGAAAACCTGTAGAATCTTCTTAATGTAGCTTGACTGAGACAGTGTAAGAACTCCACCTTCACGATCCCTTTCTATATCCATTCCTAAGATCCTCTTGACTGGACCTAAGTCCTTCATCTCAAACTCACTACTTAACATCTTCTTTACCACATCAATGTCATTTTTCCTCTTAGATTCAATCAGTATATCATCTACATATAAGAGTAAGTAAACATTTACCTCATCTTCAAGCTTCTTTAGGTAGACACATAGCTGCTTCTTTAGGTAGACACATAGATCAAAGTCACTCTTAGTAAATCCATTTTTGACCATGAATTGATCAAAACACTTGTTCCATTGCCTTGGAGCTTACTTCAGACCGTATAGAGATTTCTGTAGATGACAGACTTTGTTCTTCTTGCCTTTAACTTCATAACCTTCTGGTTGTTCCATATAGATATCATCTTCTATATTCCCATGTAGAAAGGTTGTCTTTACGTCTAACTACTCAAGCTCCAAGTCCAAATTAACCACAAAATTGAAAGCATCAACCTTATTGACACATGCTTAGCCACTGGTGAGAATATTTCTTGATAGTCTATGCCTTCCCTTTGAGAGTAGCCTTTTGCCACTAATCTTGCTTTGTGTCGTGGCTTTTCTACTCCTGATATACCGGGTTTGAGTTTGAACACCCATTCACACCCAATGAGTTTCTGGTTCTCAGGTAAGTCAGTGAGAATCCATGTCTTGTTCTTATACAAAGACTGCATTTCTTCGTCACAAGCTTCTTTCCATTTATCCTTATCATTGCTTCTTTGAGATTCGTAGAAATCTTTGGGTTCTTCTGATACGATCTCTTCAGCAACTGAGAGAGCAAACGCTACTTCACTATCATCACTGAACCTTGCTGGCTTTACTATTTCTCTGCGTTCTCTGTCTCTTGCCAGCTGATAGTTGCTTAAGTATTCTTGCTCTTCTTCTGAGTCAACTTCACAGTCAGGAACTATCTCATTAGCTCCACCTTCAGCCTGACTTTGTTCATTTGTGTTTGAGCTGCTACTTTCTTCGAGTGATTGCAGAATCACTTCACTTCTTCCTATGTCACTAGACTTTGTTGGGACCTGATCCGACTTTGTGTCCTTGGTCAGATCTTTATACATTTTATCTTCTGTGAACACTGCATTTCGACTGATAACACACTTCTTCTCATTTAGTAACCACGCCTTGTATCCCTTTACCCCTGTTGGATATCCGATGAAGACTCCTTTGAGCGCTCTTGGCTTTAGCTTTCCTTGATCCACATGTATGTAGACAACTGAGCCGAACATTCTTAAATGTGAGTAACCTGGTGTTTTTCCCAACCAGATCTCTTCTGGAATGTTGAGATCATTTGTTGATGATGGTGTTCTGTTAATGATGTATACTAAAGTTTCTATAGCTTCTGCCCATAACTTCTCTTCTAGCCCAGATTCATTTAGGAGACATCTCACCTTTTCCATTACAGTCTTGTTCATCCGTTCAGCCACTCCATTTTGTTGTGGAGTGTATGAACACATCATGTGTCTCTCAATCTCATTAATTTTGCAGAATTCATCGAATGCTGTATTGCAGAACTCCAGCCCGTTATATGTCCTTAAGCACTTAACCTTCTTATTGACCTGATTCTCCACCAGTGTTTTTCATTCTCAAAATTTGCTGAAGGCTTCATCTTTAGTGCTCAGAAAATATACCTATAATTTCCTTAAGTGATCGTCAATAAGAGACAGGAGGTACTGTTTATTTGACAGAGAGAGATGAACATTAAGAGAGCCCCATAGATCGGAGTGAACATACTTAAGGACATCTTCACTGTTGTGTTTACCAATGTTGAAGCTTAGTCTTTTGTTCTTGCCCATTATACATCTCTCACACAAGTCCATATCACTGATTCTCTTTTTGTCGAGAATTCTTTTCTCAACCAGTACCTTCATGTTTCTCATACTGGTATGGCACAATCTACTATGCCATAACGCTGTATCATCCTTTGACATTGCTGCATTTGATTCTCCTGTTACAGTCTCTCCATCTAGCAGGTACAAGCTTCCATGTAGAGTTCCTTGAAGTGCTAGTTTTCCATTCTTGTAGAATTTGGTTTTGTCGTCTCCACCTTCATGCTTGAATCCCTGCAAATCTAGAGTAGACACATAAATCAAGTTACATTTAAGATTAAGAACATGCCTAACATTGATCAGTCGATTTAGGTTTCCGACTGATGTTTTGACCCTGATTGTACCAATTCCTTTAACTGTGACTGATGAGTCATCTGCTAGGATAACTTCACCACCAATAACCTCGGTGAAGTCATCATACCAGTTCTTTATTGATGTCATGTGATAAGAGCAGCCCGAATCAATCACCCATCGATCCTTGGAGCTTTGATTAGAGATATATAAGGCATCTATCTCCATCAACTTATCAATCATCACTGCTGCTTCTTCTGGTTCATTCTCCATTCTCCGTTTTCGAGCAAAACAATCTTTCTTCATATGCCTTTCTTTCTTGCAGTATCAGCACGTCACTCTTGAGCCTGACTTCGATCTTGACTTGTTTATGTTTTTTTCCATTGTATGGCTCTCTCCTCTCTGATCTTCCTTATACGGTGTATGCTTCACCACCTCTTTGAGAAACGCTCGGCTCGTTTGATTCCTTCTGCTCCGTTTCTTTTGACTTAGCTGCATTGATCACTTCTTCCATAGAAAGACTCTCTCTGCCATACTTCAATGTCTCTTTTAGTTGGTTGTATTGAGGTGGAAGAGAGCTTATCAACATGATAACATGCACTTCATCTGCAACAGAGAAATTAATAGTAGCAAGATCCGCAACAAGTTACAAGAAATCATCAATATTCTGATCAATTGACTTAGACTCTATCATCTTACACGTATAGAACTTATACTGAAGATGAACACGATTAAGAAGAGTTTTAGAGAGATACAACATTTCCAGCATATTCCACACGGATGCGGCGATTGTGCATTCATATGCATCTAAATTCCGAATAACAAGATCTCCGAGATTAAGAGTCAACATGTTCATCGCTCTTTCAGATTTCTTGAATCGCTGCAGCTCTTCTTTTTCTTGCCTTTCTTTGAAGTCTTCTTCTGATTCGTCTTTCTTTATAACGATTCCAGGAGTTGGTTTCGAGTCCGTTGATGGTTCCTTCAACGCATCCTTGAGTCCTAGAATCGACAGATGCGCGAGCATCCTTTTCTTCCATATCGAGAAGTCGCCTTGTCCGTCAAAGATCGCAACCTCGGTTCGTGTATTCGCCATCGATTTAGTCATGGATTCGCCATACCTAGCTCTGATACCACTTGTAGTAACAGCTACGAATCCGCTTCAAGAGCTTAACCTCTCAATCAATCGAACATGCACAAACTAGAAAAGAAGAAGAAGTAAACGAAACGATAAAGAACAACAAGCAAGATTTGGTAACCCAGTTCAGGTCTCGATTTGAGAACCCTACGTCTGGGGCTTGACGGCACAATCAAACACTCCACTAATCATATAATGTGATGATATCATACCTTTAAATAACGTTTATCTTCTCATTGAAATATACATGTATTTTTGATACAATTGTTCAATTTTGTGTTAAGATGTGCTTATGTATATAATTTGACTTACGGTAATTTAAATAGCACTAGATTTTAGTATTGTACTAGCATTATTTTCATCATGATCTCATTAGGAATGTCTAAATAAACCGAATTAACCAATCTGAACCGTTAAATCCGATCGAAGCTTCTTAGAGTTAATGATCGGAGGTTAATTTTTGATAGTTAGCTACTTGCATTGGATTAACAATCTGTCCCCAAATCAGCACGACAAAGAGAATATGATTTCACCACTAAAATATGACCTTCACTGAATCAACGAATACAAAACAAACATAATTTTATAGAAAACGAACCAAACATATCTGATCACTATCCAAGCGATTTGGGTAATCGGATATATAACCGTTCGGTTTGTAGACTGGTTTTATTTCTTTACAATGTTCAAGAATCTCTCAAACTCAACGAATTGGACAAAACTGAAATTATGATGGGCCTGAAGTTCTTTTAAAAATTATTTCTTGTGGGGGGTGAGGGCCGTGAGACTTTTTATGCAAATAATTAATTTATGACACAATTACATATATAGCTTAATTAGTGGAACCATATTAAGATTTAAAGCCTAGCACATTCTATTAAAAGTCTATGGTCGCAAGGTGACTGATTTAATGTCGATTGTTCGATTTCTACATCTCTACTAATCCATGTTTCCAAATAAACAAAGACTTTTCGTTTTCTTTCTACTTTACTGTTTAAATAAATTCGAAACAGCCTGTAGTATTCGTCGTATTATAGTTAATAAACTCCTATTAATTAAATTGATTGGCCAAAAAAATATCTGTTAATTGTTGTCACATGCCACACTATTATTTGAGATATGGACAGTGGAGAAAGAAAAAAATTAACTATAAGTTGCATATAAATTAAAGGATCTTGTGATTCTTAACAATATAATTTTCCCTTGAAACAAAAAAAATAATCTATAAAATTTGTATACTGGGTCATTGTTTAGCCACTAATTAATTATAACTTGTGTTCACATTTAGTCAAGTCATCTCCACGACAAACATATTCGATCATAAACCAAAACTGTAACAAAAAAATGGCTGCTAATGCAGAAGGGCCAATATGCCGTCTATCTCATCCAACTCAACCTCACAGGCCTCTCCCGTAGAGCCGGAAAAATCCCTCCATCGGGTTGCTTCGCGTGCGACAAAGAAGAACACTCACCGGTTAATTTCCATTACTATTTAATAACAACAAGAATATCAGATACGAATTCACAATTTTCATATTAATTCATATCTTGATCAGAACTTTTATCATATGGTTACTTCATGTACAATATTGATTTTTTTTTTGAAAATTGCAAAAGTACCACTCTTTTCATTTTGTTTCTTCAAAATATCACTTGCGTCATAGTGATGTAAACTACACAAGTGGAATATTGGAGAAAAAATATTTCCTTGATGTGTTTTTTTTTTTTTTTTTTAAATTGGTCTTACAAAAGTGATACCTTATCAAATTTCTTCTTCTTTTGGTCACATTGTTGTTTTTTTAGTGTTAGTTTTTCATATTGTTCCGGTAAAAGTTCTTTCATTTTATATTTTGAACCGGAATTAATAAATAATGGTTTAAAGTTCGAGTTCAAGCAAAATAAACAATATTATGCAAAAAGTCGTGTAAGTGATATTGGATCTGAATTCAATTAGGTCACTCTATTGGGAAAGAAGAATCACTTTCAAAAAATTACGAAGATGTAATGAACAAATTTTATAATTTACGGTAAAGTACTTAAAAGGCATTGTTTTCGACTTTTCGTAAACCAAAAGCGTAAAGAGTAAAGATAAATAGGGGACCATGTCATGCCATTATTAACCCTACGCAAATATATCATGGTTTGTTTTGTTCGAAAGAGATGGACCAAACTAGCAGAATTGGTCGTTCCAATTTTACTGTTTAAATAAGTTCGAAACACCATGTAGTATTCTTTTTATAATTAATAAATTCTTATTAATTAATTGATTGTCCAACAAATTTATCTGTTAATTGTTGTCACATATGTTAATTACCAGACTATTATTTGAGTTAAACAGACGGTCTGGAGACAGATGTTGGAAAAAAAAAAAATTAGAAGTTGCATATAAATTTAAATTTTAATCTTGTGTCATTCTCAACAATATAATTAGAAGCTCAAGCTGAAACCACAACTATTGTCATCCATCAAAGTGAAGTTGAAGTTGGCTCTCCTGCTGCAGGTACGTCTACCACAAATCTTTCTGATTTGAAACTAGAAGAATCTGTGTGCAGGACAGGGGATAAAGAAGAAAAGGATTTGGAAGACCTAGGCAACCAATTTGCTCCTCTGGATCTAAAGGATTCATGCCTTGTATTAGAATTCTCTAATGGTGTGGACATGCCCACATCATCTCAGAGGACAATGCGAGGTAGATCAGTTAAACCAACCCAAAAATTCCAGGACATGGAATGGACTACGGTGGAAAAGCGCGGTAGACGTGGTCGTGGCGGTAAGCATGGCTAGTTCAATGCTTGTTTCTCCACTGCCTCTACTTTCAAAGTTTTTTCTTCTCTTATCTAGCTTATGTTGGCTCTCTATAAGCTCCTAAGTGTTTGTTTAAACTATCTACTTACTCCTCTAAACTATATGACCCAAAAAGTCATATCATTGTATTTGCATTTTCAATAGAATACCTTTTACCAAAAAAAAAAATTTGTCATTGAGACAAAAAAATAGTATTATAAAATGTGTATAGTGGGTCTTTGTTTAGTCGCTAATTGATTAACTTGTGTTCACACTTAGTCAAGACATCTCCACACGATGGTAGAAGTGGAATCTACTATTTAAGGTCATAGGCGCAATTCATGAGACTATGTTGTAGCCCAGCTCACTGTACCAACAGTTAATGGCCGTGAGGTGGAGAAACTCTGGCTTAGTAATGTCGATTGCATAATTTCCTTTCTACTAATGCATATTTCGAGATAAATAAAGATTTGTTATAAAACTAATAAAAACACTTAATGTGTTAGGCAAAAATCAATTAACACATGTTAGGTAAAATCAATTATGTGGACACCACCATCACTATGTATTTACCTATAAATAGAGAGCAAAATCACTCTTTTTAAACACACAACAAAACACAAAAACATTAATTCTCTCAAAGAATAAAATCTCTCGAACTCTCAAATATTTTGGGATCTTATTATTCAAAGGGTATTAATTTTTGTCTTTAATTTATTGTTATTACATATTTAGATCTTTTATTTATAACACATTATCATCACGATCACTCTATATTAAATATATTTATAATATCATATAACGAGCAAATTACCGCCACTATAATGATATACTATTTTACAGTGGTTGCTTAACGCACCGTTATTTTACTTTTATTACAATATGCGGACCTCCCGTTAATTTATTTATAATATGGTTGCTTAATGCACCATAATTATTTATTTATTTCTGTTAATGGTCGGCTGAGCCGCCTGGTAATTTATTTACTGTTTTATTTATTTATTTATGTTAATGGTCGGCTGAGCCGCCTAGTAATTTATTTATTGATTCTATTAGATGATTCCGTCACCAGAATATTACCGTTAATTATTTGTTCATATTATGGTTATTAAACAAGGAGGTTTAGTCATCTGTATATAAAATTTTTATCAGATTTGGTAAATTTTATCATATTGCTTACTAAATTTTTTGGATTGATTTTTGTTCAAATCTTCTACCTCCAACGGTCACAAAGATTTTTTTTCAAATTTTTCTTCTTTTTCCAACGGTTATGAACAGTATTTTCAATCTATAAATACACTCATATTTCACACTTTCAAATCACTCAAACATTTTTTCATCTCCCAAATATTTTTACAAGCAAATTGTTTAGTTTTTATTTTGTAAGAAAAATGTTTCGATATTTTATGATTTTTATTATCGGTGTAATTTTTACTTCTATTTATGGTCTCTTCGTTGGAGAATTTACTCCCGAATAATTTATCATAAATATTGCTTTAATGTTTTATGCAATATTTTTTTTCTGTAATTGTTATTATCATTAATGTAAACGGTTCATTCTAAATAAAATCATATTATATTTTTAATAATATTTTCTGATTTTATTTTAGAGATTTAATGGCAAACATAGAGAAACTCCAGTTCCCGGCTCTAGACATCACTGGTGCTAACTATGTATCTTGAACTACCAATGTCGAACTGCATTTGGTATCTCTCGGGTTATCGGAAACCATAAAAGAGATAAATACTTCGACAGCCCAAGAGAAGGCGAAATCGGTGATCTTCCTTAGAAGACACCTAAATGAAAGCATCATATATGACTATGCACATATGAGGGATCCCAAGGAGCTCTGGAAGTCTCTGAAGGATCGTTTCTATCATCAAAAAGACATAACATTTCCACTTGCTCGGGATGAGTGGCAAAATCTGAGGTTCCAGGACTTCGACAAAGTGATGAACTACAATTCCGCTATGTTAGGAATTGTGGCCAAGCTGAGATATTGTGGTGAAACAATAACAGAATCTCAAATGCTTGAGAAAACGTACACCACGTTTCACAAAAACCACATTACCCTGCAACAATAATATAGGATGCGTGGGTACAACAAATTTTCAGATTTGGTTGTAGTGCTCCTTATAGCAGAAAAGAATAACGAGCCAAGGGCAAACGAAAAAAAGTAAACCTTGTGGGGCACTCTGAGGGAACAACGCACCTCGATACTTTCGACTTTGCAAATGATTTCGATGTGGCCGCCCTTACTGAAAACTAAAATATATGTCGTGTGACTCTTGAATTTCCTGCTATTATTTCATAAATAAATTCTGATTGTGTGAAATATTTAAAATTAATATTGCATTGTCTACCATGTATAATTATTGCGTATGTATATTTATTGTATGATATTTGCTTCATGAATAAAATTATCTAATTTCTATTGTATTTATCTCAAAAATGGATTACANTTAACATTTTTTTGCATTTATCTCAGAAATGGACTACAATACAAATGAAACGACATACAAAGCAAATACTAGAGATATTTGTATACCAGATAGTGGAACAACGCACACTATTCTGAAACATAGAAGATACTTCTCCTATTTAAAACCAACAAAAATTATTGTCGATACAATATCGGGTCCTGCAGACGTAATTGAAGGGATTGGAAAAACTCAATTTGCATTACCTAATGGAACGAGATTCTCGATTAATAATGCATTATTTTCTCCAAATTCTAAAAGGAATTTGTTGAGTTTTAAAGATATATACCTTCAAGGTTTTGAAACTCAGTCGGCAACTGAGAATGGAAAGAAGTATATTAATATAACTTCCGACAAATCAGGTCAAAGGCTTATATTGGAAAAGTTTCCAAAACTACCTTCCGGTTTGNCCAAAACTTTCTTCTGGTTTGCATCACACTTATATAGATGCAATAGAGTCGCATCATGTGATCAAAAGAAATCCAGAAGATTTCACACTATGGCATGATCGCCTTGGCCATCCAGGCACCACTATGATGCGAAAAATCATAGAGAACTCACATGAGCATTCACTGAAAATCCAAGAGATTTATCAAGGGAATAAAATGACATGTGCTGCGTGTTCTCTAGGAATATTGATTATAAGGTCATCGCCAACCAAAATCGATAGTGAATTACCAAAGTTCTTTGAACGAATTCAAGGTGATATTTGTGGACCTATCAATCCACCATGTGGACCATTCTACTATTTGAGGGTAATGAGTGACGCATCCAATAGATGGTCACATGTCTGTCGATTATCGTTTCGAAATATGGCATTTGTGAGATTTCTAACTCAGATAATCAAACTAAGAGCTCAGTTCCCTGATTATTCAATAAAGAGAGTTAGATTAGATAATGCTGGTGAATTCACATCTTAGGCATTCCATGATTATTGTATGGTAATGGGAATTAATGTTGAACATCCTGTGGCCTATGTTCACACACAAAATGGTTTAGCTGAATCATTAATTAAACGTCTGCAATTAATTGGTGTGTACCATCCATGTTACACCTTGATCCTCCTACAAAACAGTCAGAACTAGAAGTTCGGCGAATCATGCATTTGCAGAGTATAGCAAATCAGCTACCTAATGCATTTACGGATACCAAAATGGTAACCAAGTCTCATATACCTTCTGCAAACGCTCATGCTCATATTGAAATACCACAGGAACGTGGAAAAGCAGATGATTCACGTGAGTCTAGAACACGCCTGTTGGTTCTAAGGATAAAAATCCTAGAAAATGAAAGGAAGCTGAAAGGCATAATGCTCCCAAAATAGAAGAAAGTATTTTGGGAGAAACGAATCATGAGATTAATGACAATG
>OVAY01001190.1:0-34106 GCA_900406395.1 Kernera saxatilis | reverse complement strand
ATATATATTTTTTTTTTTATGTAAATATAAAATCACGGGCGTTACACCTCATTCCTTCAAGGGAGCCTTATCTATGGGCCTTTAAATAGTCCACTGGTTCTTGTTTTTTCATGACAAACTAGGTATAATGTCCGTATTGAATAATTTCTTTTTGTACTTTTATTCATCTTTTAAAATAAATATAAAGATTGTACACTACAAACTAAATTACATTTGTATTCTTTATAGATAGATATTTATTTTTTGTCCAGTCATCTCTTTGCACATCATTTTTTTTTTGTTTCAGTATTTAAATATACTAAAAAAGGTTAAGAGATGCAATTATTGAGTTTTCTTTGATCTTGTTTGTCTTTACATATATCCTATTTTTTTGTAATTTTTTCAGATATTTTTTTATGGTTCGATATTATCTTCTTTTTTTTTTCATTTTTCTCATGAAAATCTAAATAACTGGACTGGTTTTATCCAGCCCACGAAACAAGAAGAGCCTGCAGAAACTGAGCTGGGCCGAGTTGGCCTCACCCTTTTGTAACAGAAGATTAATAATAATGAACTAATGATGGTGATGACTGATGATGAATGTATCACCATACCATCATGCTTTTTATCATATGATACGAACATAACCAACATCATTCCAATGGAAGTCGTGCGTGTTTGACTTTGACCAGCTAAAAAGCTTGAAATGCTCCACGTCATCATTTTTTTGTCGTTTTCTCTCAATCTACTTGTGCGCATTAATGTCATTTTAAAATTCACTGTACCAACTCAACCAAGTAAGAAAATTGTTTTCTTGCCTTCTCTTTTTATTTACTTCTCTTCCTAATCTTTTATATTCTTTCTTCCTCCGATAACTTCTTTCTCCTCTGTTTCCACCCTTTTCTTTTAAGTATATTCTCGAGGAAATATCATCTTCCTCTTTCGTTTGCTCTCGAACTTAATTCTCCGGAGAAAAGGAGTCAACGGTCAGCGATCTCGGCTTTTCAAATCGGAACTATAGCTGAATTTTTTTGGATTTTGTTTCCTCGATAATCGATTTGGGGTTTCTCTTCAAAAAATTAAGTCAACGTGTGAATACGCGTCGACACCTTTTCTCTTACTCTGCTTCTAATTTCTCTATCTTGGAATTTTTATTTTATTTTGTTGGGGTTTCCTTTTCTGGTAGTAGCTTAATCGAGGATTCGAGATCTTTTTTTTGTTGGGGTGGTCAAAATCATGCTGGATCTTTCTCTGACGATTATCGATGAAGGGGGATTCTAGGGTTGGTTTTTAACCTGGCAAGTTGGAAAAAATGGAACGAGGATTGATCCCTGGCTTCTTTTGGCTCATTCTTGTTTTCGATTTAGTTCTCAGAATAGCGGGCAACGCCGAAGGTCTGCTTCTTCTCCCATTGTCTTTAAATTTCTTTCTGCCCAGTTTATAGCTGATTCTCGAAAAGTCCTTGTTGAGAGTCGGAAAATTGGCTGCTTCGATTAGTTTAGGTTCTGGTAACTCTTATATTACTAGTTTTCCATTACTGGATCCTTATGGTAGCTTGTTCTCGCCTAAGGAAGTCACTTTAATTTAGCTGTTGTTTGCTCTGCAGCATTGACTTGTGTTATGTTGTGTTACTTGTTCATCTTATGATTGCAAGGTTTCAAAGTAATTTTATTCTTCTTGGGTTCAACGCAGGTGATGCACTGAGTGCACTGAAAAACAGTTTAGCCGACCCTAACAAGGTGCTTCAAAGTTGGGATGCCACTCTTGTTACTCCATGTACATGGTTTCATGTTACCTGCAATAGTGAAAATAGTGTTACACGTGTGTAAGTTTCTTTCTGTCGTTGGCCAAGATGATTCGGCTTTCACATCTACTAAGAATTTCCTGGTCTTCATGTTTGTTCAGTGACCTTGGGAATGCCAATCTATCTGGCCAGCTCGTAATGCAGCTTGGTCAGCTTCCAAACTTGCAGTACTTGTAAGTCATCTCTTCTTAATGAAGACATATTTAAGCGATAGTTTAGTAGTTGATGCAAACATAAGAGTTTAATTCCCGATAGAGCGGGTCCAAACTTTATTTAGGTAACTAACGTAGTTGGTACTGTTCTTGACGCAAATAACCCTGGCCATGGGCGGGAAGTTGAACACAGCCGCATAATGTTTGCAGATAAACTAGCTTAATATTAAGTTATATGATCTGCTAGACATGAAAGTTACACACTAAGTACAATATATCACTGACCTATGATTGTATAGTATGTTAAACTTTCAAGTAATTCTGGTATTTGATAAATTATCATGTTAAACTTGTTATTTTCACGGTAAAAAGTAGCATGCTATTTCTTCATTAAGGCTGCAAAATAGCACTTTATTTTCTGTCTATGCTTGCAACTGGCATGTTATATTTTCTTTCTCAGCACGTAAGCATGTCAGCTCTGGTTATACTTTAAGTCATAGCTGATATATTGGTGAAATAGTTTTATATATTTTATAACTCTCCGGTCTTATGTAGAAATTGAAATTAAAGAAGTGTAATGACAGGGAGCTTTATAGCAATAACATTACTGGGACAATCCCAGAGCAGCTTGGAAATTTGACGGAATTGGTGAGCTTGGATCTTTACTTGAACAATTTAAGCGGCCCCATCCCATCAACTCTCGGCCGGCTAAAGAAACTCCGTTTCTTGTATGTACCCATAGTTAACCTTCTTCTTTTAATACCTTTTTAATAAGCTGCCTAATTATTGTCTTTGCTTTCCTTGATAGTGTTTGTCTTCCTTAAAAAGCTATTCCTAAAACGTGTTTGCAAATGCAGGCACCTCTGTAAGAGTCAGAAAGTAGGGTGGCCAAATAAATGCCAAATTATTTTGCTAAATGAAATGGTGTTCTCTAGGAGACCTAGGATGTTGTATAATATGGGCTATTTTAATACTATGAGCTTTTGTAAAAGGATTTCAGAACTTTATAGTTACATATTATCCTTGTGGATCACTTAATTCCACTGGAGCAGCACGATGTTCCAAATTCAGAGTGACTGTCTGTTAAATTGTACTTGTCTGTCACCTTTGCGATCTTATATGGAAGTTTATTGACTTAATTAGTATGAAATCGGTCTGGTTCTGGAAGGATGAAGTTCTATTTAAGAAACCAATATTCTTCTGCCTTAGGCTTTGAGTGTTAAATCATATCGGTGCTGATTATTTGTAAGTGCTCTGTATATCTAGAGAGTGAACGCATCTGAAGTATTAAGAGGCTAATTAGGAAAATATAGTTCAATGTTTTCAATCAGCTTCATATCTATTGGATGAGATTTGAGAACAACCCCTATTTTTGAAATGCCTTTAAAAGTTTGATTGTATATTTTGCTCAACTTTCGTTGGTATAAACTCATTACTGGTTAATATATGTCCACTTATTCATGACATGTTCTTTTGCTATTGGTGGTTAGGCGTCTTAACAACAATAGCTTATCTGGAGAAATTCCAAGGTCTTTGACTGCTGTCTTGACGTTGCAAGTTCTGTGAGTGTAACTTTGTCTCTCCCATATTCCTTTGTGTTCATGTTTCTGATTATTGTTTGGCCAGACTTGGCATTAAGTCAGAAAATGATATCATCTTGAAATGCAGGGATCTCTCAAACAATGGTCTCACTGGAGATATTCCTGTCAATGGTTCCTTTTCACTTTTCACACCTATCAGGTTTTGCTTCCTGCTCCGAATTTAAATCTTGGTGGACAGGTCAGAATGATTGATTAATTATTTGAAAGTTATCTGCAGTTTTGCCAACACCAATTTGACTCCCCTTCCTGCATCTCCGCCGCCTCCTATCTCTCCTACACCACCATCACCTGCAGGTTTTTCGTTTTGTATATGTCATTGTATTTTATAGGTGTTTTTGTTGCTTCTTCCACCCTTTACAGTATCTAATTGAATGCGGTACATTTTTGGTTTTAGTTGTCGGGTCAAGTATATTATATAGTCAGTAAATTTGAAGTTGTTTGGAGAGAGTGTGAAATTAGTCCAGAACGCATTTAGCTTCATATTGAATATTGAGTTGTCTATTTCTTGTTTAGTATTTCATAATTATCTGATTTTCTGATACAAGCGGCCGTTATTACTTTATAATATATTAATTTATCTATATTGGCTGTTATTGGATTGGAACTATCTTAATTATATCTCAATAAGATAAATGCCAATCACAAATGCATCAGTTATAAGTTTTAACCGTAAATAGACTTTAAATAGCATTGCCACTTTGAGGATGCATAAAAGAGTTAAAAGTCAATGGCAAATGCTGAAATGGTGAAACATTTTATCCTATTAAAAAAACCGAAGCATTTTATCTGAGAACTCACCAGATGGTATACACTCGGTTATTCTACTGTCTATCAATATAGTGATTTAAAATGCTTTTTTTTTTTTTTCATTATGCTTCACGCATTTTTCCCTTAAAAGATATTCAACTTATTAAGAAAACATTCAAAGCCGATCCATTATGTATTAAGAAAGAAGTTGTTCATATCATACTTGCAGGGAGTAACAGAATTACTGGAGCAATTGCGGGAGGAGTTGCTGCAGGTGCTGCACTTCTATTTGCTGTTCCGGCCATTGCACTTGCTTGGTGGCGAAGGAAAAAACCACAGGACCACTTCTTTGATGTACCAGGTTAGCAAAACTTGCTTTTCCTGTTTTCTCATTGACACTTCTCTGGCTGAGTTTTTGTTTTATTACTGTCTTTTTGCAGCTGAAGAGGACCCTGAGGTTCATTTAGGACAACTCAAGAGGTTTTCATTGCGTGAACTACAAGTTGCTTCAGATAATTTTAGCAACAGGAACATATTGGGTAGAGGTGGTTTCGGTAAAGTTTATAAAGGACGGTTAGCTGATGGTACTTTAGTGGCGGTTAAAAGACTGAAAGAGGAGCGCACCCAAGGTGGCGAGCTGCAGTTCCAGACCGAGGTTGAGATGATCAGTATGGCAGTTCACAGGAACTTGCTTCGGCTTCGTGGATTTTGCATGACTCCAACAGAAAGATTACTTGTTTATCCCTACATGGCTAATGGAAGTGTTGCCTCCTGTTTAAGAGGTATCTCTCATCTTCTGGTTTATTCCTTTGCCTCCCAATTACTGCAATATTTCAGTCCAAATAGTCGCCATTTTACCTACCCATCCTGGGAATGCTCTATGTTTTCTTAGTTTGGTTTACATAGTTTCCTCTGCCTTCTAGTTGGTGGGTCAACATTCAAAAACCAAACTGTTAGTGTTAGGATAAAATGATATTTTACCAGTTTTCCCCAACTTGTGAGCCTTGGACATATTTTAAGTTTATATCATAGGTAGAGAGATTTGCTGGAGGGTAGTAGACAAAGCTCTGCTAAGTCGACTAACAATGGAATCTGATGTTCTTAAGTGTTGATCTGTAAGTAATCTTATATTTTACCTTCTCCTTAGAACGTCCGGAGTCCCAGCCACCACTTGATTGGCCAAAGAGACAGCGTATTGCGTTGGGATCGGCAAGGGGGCTTGCATATTTACATGATCATTGTGACCCCAAGATCATTCATCGAGATGTGAAAGCTGCAAATATATTGCTGGACGAAGAGTTTGAAGCTGTGGTGGGGGACTTTGGACTCGCAAAACTCATGGACTACAAAGACACACATGTGACAACCGCAGTGCGTGGTACTATTGGTCATATAGCCCCTGAGTACCTTTCTACAGGAAAATCATCAGAGAAAACCGATGTCTTTGGGTATGGAGTCATGCTTCTTGAGCTCATCACTGGACAAAGGGCTTTCGATCTTGCTCGGCTTGCGAATGACGATGATGTCATGTTACTAGACTGGGTATAGATATGTGTTTCCCACTTGTATAGTTCTTGATCTGCGTTGCTTTTATTTGTGTTAATTAAATGGGTGTTTGTTTGGTACCATTCAACAGGTGAAAGGGTTGTTAAAAGAGAAGAAGCTGGAAGCGCTGGTAGATGTCGATCTTCAGGGTAATTACATAGACGAAGAAGTGGAGCAGCTAATCCAAGTGGCTCTGCTCTGCACTCAGAGCTCACCAATGGAAAGACCCAAAATGTCTGAAGTTGTAAGAATGCTCGAAGGAGATGGTTTAGCTGAGAGATGGGAAGAGTGGCAAAAAGAGGAAATGTTCAGACAAGATTTCAACTACCAAAACTATAATCAACCCAACACTGGCTGGCTCATTGGCGATTCCACTTCCCACATCGAAAACGAATATCCCTCGGGTCCAAGATAAGATCCGTAACACGAATGTTTTCTTCTTCTTCTTTTTCTGTATTTATTATTGAGGGTTTTAGTTTCTGCTGCTCCATATCATTGGCTCTGAAGTGAATACATGAGGATCAGATTGGGTTTGTAAGTTTTATATGAAAAGAGATTTGAATGTTGTTGAAAGCTAAAACCCAAACATGACTTAAAAGTTACTTCTTGTGGATTGTTATGACTTGATTCACTTTTGTATCTCATCAACTCTTCTTTCTTTGCCGCCTCTCTTCTTCCGTTTATTCGTTACACTATTTTAACGTATTACACGTTTATATAACGTTTTAGACATTTTTAGGCCAGTTCTGTGTTATCTTGTGATTTATAAATCCAGAGATTGTTCAAGTGAAAAAACAAAAAACCAAAAAAGAGAGACTGGCCTTGACCAACAAAAAAAAAAAAAAATCGTACCTGTTAAAAACTTAAATAAAATACACGATAACGTATACAGTGATCCGACGATCTACATTATAAGGAGTCTAGACAATATATCTCGCTAATCGCTAGCAAATCAAATTCGAACTTGTAGACCCACCTGAGTCGAAAATATAACATCCAACATGTGAAATTCCAAAAACCAGTTTTAATATATGAGAGACACAAACCAATTCACTATTTTCAATTGCTTTTGAGATAAAAACTCATAAACCAAATAAGTAAATACAAGACCATCAGGTATCACATATAGAAAATACATAGACAAAGGTCATACGTTTTGATTGAAACCCACAAACAATAGGTATACAGCTACATATTACGATAGGTACACAAATTTGTTTTTACAAGGCATGCGGAAGAGATTCATCATGAACCATATGATAGAGTAGAGATATAATTAAAGGTGGGAGCATTAATTAATACAAAAATTATAAATACGTTTGGCCTAGGCTAGTTAATTAAGACGCCGACAATTTTGACGGATATCACCTTGAGAGCCGAGTTTAACATCAAGATTGCCCATTTTGCGCATGGCCTGTTGGAAATCAAAGAAAAACTTAGCTTCGTTAAGGGCATAGCCATTAACAAGATTCCTGGTCCTTGGAGTGTTGAATAAGGTTTGGTCTGAAAAGAGGACTCCTGATTTCATCTGAAGCGCATTGAAGTAAGCATTGTCGAAATCGTTGCGTGTCGCATCAAAGGGTTGCTCTGCATTATCACCGGCACTGCAAGTTTTAGAGAGAGTGTTTGCAAAAGAAGAGTCCAATGAAGAATCTGTGGTGGTCAGTCTAGCCTTGAAGGATGAGCATCGTGCAACTCCAAGGGTATGTGCTCCTATTTATTCCACACATTAAGTTAGCACCAAAACCGATTGCATATGGACCATTCACATTCTTGATAATCATATATATTGTATGCATTTCATTCCAAGTGATGTAATATCTTATTAATATTACGATATTATAAAAATAATAAATTCTTATATCACTAAAGAAGAGTTGCGAAACAGAAACATGGACAATTTGGTCTCTCCAGAACTACCTTTTGGCCAATGAAATAATACAATTGTAGAAAAAAAAAAAACTAGTAAATGTAAATAAAAAGAATAATTTTAAATCAATAAAGCAGTAAAATTATATTTTTCGTTCTTACAAATTGATATTTAAAATTTTGAAATTATATTAGGCAATTTTCATTAATTATAAATTTTCTCTTTATGTTCTAAAGGTAGAACCAAAATTCTAAAATTCTAAAAACACCAAAACATTATAGTAACAATTCAGGAAAGTTTAGGAACCTTTTCTAAATCATTAAAAACTATTGTTAAAATTTGGAGTATTTTTTTTTGGAACTATTCTAAAATTGTTCCACTTTTAGAACTAAAAATTGTTTTTTTTGCGTGTGATATGTAAGGGTTATATTTCAGTATATTTTAGCAATTAAGTATATTAACATTTATATTAACGTAACATTACTTATATTTAACAATAATAAAAAAATATGGTCATGTAAATAAAATTTTAAGTTTTAAGTTATATTAGTTACAGTTTAAAAAAAATTATCTTATTCAATTTCTTATACCTACAATTTTATTGGTAACAAAATCTAAATTTTGTTAAAACATTTTATTTAGCTATTTCGTTATGTTGATATTTTAATTTTTTGTGTCTTTGTTGAGCTTCTTTTTGTCAACCTTTTATTGAGCTAATACATAGAGCATAAATGGATAATGGATTCCAAGTGTGTTGTAAATAAACAACTTACCGGAGAGAGCAACAACATCTTGTGGAGTGAAGCCACGTTGGCCAAAAGTTTGAATGAGTTGGGATGCATTTAGAAATGGCGAAGGAAGATTTCTTGTATCTTCTATCTTTGATCTTTTACCATCAAATCTTCCTTTTGGTATGTCATAATATGGACCACCAGCCTAATTGACAAGCCAATTACTAGTTCTATTGAGTACAAAAAATCATCTTTTAATATATATATATAACTAACCACAATTTCAATATGTGAACTAAAAAAGAAAAAGAAAAAAAGCATACGTACCCAAAAGACAGCATCTCTAGCAGCCATGGCAACAATATCTGCGCAAGATACAACTCCTGGACATCTATTCTCGATCTTTTCTTTCGCATCATCTATGATCTTGTAGCCACGTAGACTCAGATTCGCAGGCGAATCCTTTTCCGCAGTGTTGTCTTTTGTTGAATCTAGCAGAATCGACGCGTCACATCCCTTATTATATAGGACCAAAAAAAATAAATCAAAATTTAGTTTTTCAAAACTAATTAATTTTAGGGGTTTTTTTCTACGTAAAAGATACAATTCGAATGGAAATGAAGAGAAAACGTTACCTCAATGAAACAGTCGTGGAACAACATACGGATAAGACCAGCGGCTAAAGTGGGATCGGCTTGAAGAGCATTGTTAACACTATTCTTCACAATCTGTTCAGCGAAGGGACAGCTCATCATGTAGTAACTCATACTTAATCCTCTCACATGAAAAGGAAGCCCAACAATTGCATGCATCAACATAATCACGCTCAATATATTTGCCCTAACCATCTTATTGTTATTTATCTTGAATGATCTTGCAACCATGATATATATCCAGTTTCTAAGCTTTATTTTTATATGATATTCAGTTTATAAGCCAAGTGCTTCACTTTGTGTATCGCATATCGCTTATATATAGTATGGACTCGCACTTAGACACGCTTCATATTGGAGTGGTTGGAACTTGGAATATATATATATATATATATATATATATATACCCAAATTTTTATAATTTGTGTATTGGTTGGTCCCATAATGAGTTGGAAGAATTTTAAAGTTTGGGATAGTGGTCTATTGTGCCTTCCCGTTTACTCTTATCATAGTGAAATGATTCAATTTAATTATTTTATTCTTAATGGCTGACCTAATTTGCATGTTATTGCATGAAAAGTGGCACGTTGTGTTGACACATAAGACCATTTCTTTCCTTTGCCAAAACTCGAATTCGTTTTGTCCACAAAATATGTTATTATTAATTAATACCAAAATATACCTCACGCATACTATAGCTGACCAAGTTTTTAGTTAAAAACGAAAACTTGTGTTTTTTTAATACAAATGCGCGTTTCACTACAATCAGAGAATTTGTTAAAAAAAAAAAAAAAAAACATAAAACATAAAACAAAAAAGCTTAATCAACATAATTAAAAATTTTGTCGCAAAAAGAAATAAAAACTAAAACATGGTGGCTTGAGAAGTCTCAACCCCCAAATGAGCCAAAGAAACATTAATTCCATTATTTCTTCCGTTGTTATGATTCTTTCGATTGTTTTGAACCAAAGCAGTCTAGTCATTTGTTAAGTTTTATAAATTTTCAATTCAAAACGAATCGACATTAAAATAATTTTTTCTGGTATTTTTTTTATATATTATTCTAGGTTTTATTATTTTTTATCATTAATTTCAAGGTTTTATGATAATATAATTTATAGATTATTTTAGGTTTCATTATAACAGATCTTTCAAAAGATGGCTTTTTTAATTTATTTCAACCGAACCCCATTCGAAAATCATCAATATATCCCATTTGAACCATTTTATTTCAATCAAATTCGGACTTTGGTACCATATTAAGATTTATAGGCTTCTAATTTAAAACTAATTAGTAATAAATAAAATGACTCATGTTTGTTATATATTATTTTGGATCCTATCACATTACTGATATGAGATTTCTAACTATGGAGACTGATTTTCCGTAATGACACATATATTTGTCTGAACAAAAATTTCTATGCATCGTTTGTATGGAATAGAGAATATAGATATTATGTTGATCTTGTAGAAGTAAAAATGTGGAGAGTGTTCTCACGGGATCCACAATAGAAATTATAGCTATCGAGATGGATCCAATCTAGAACTTGTTTTTGGTTTTTTGAAATGTAGAAAATTTGACTCATCAGTGCAGAATAAGACGATGGCGATTATATTGGCGACTACTAATTAATTAATACAGATGCATGTATTATTGAAGAGAACTCAAGGAAATAAAAGTCAAAGGAGAAAGCGAGACATGTAGCTGGCTTCCATTAGATAGCAATATCCATAGAAATGGACAAGAAAGAGAGTTTGGTATTTTCAATGTCAATTTCACTTTTATAACTCCTCAGTGCTTTCGACGCGGAATTTCTTCTAGTGAGTTGCTACATCTATCGTTCCATCTTCCTTATCCGGTGAGGACAAGAACAGTTGATTCCGATTTATGTTTTTATTCTTTTTGTTAAATCTTGAAATTGTTATTGACGTAATAATACAACGCTTGTCTAGAGCTGGGTCTACTTCCCCAATATCTGTAGAGGCTAATGCAATAAAATGATATATAATACTTACGGCTAAAGACAATATCTCTCTTTTTTTTTTACTTCAGAATACAAGAACACCTGATCTGATATCGTTCCTAATAAACGTCTTTGTGTTTTTGTTTTATGTTTCTGAGCTATCTTGATTGATAATCTCAAATCTCTATTTCATGAGATTTGTCAATGGGATTTGATACCGCAGGCCCTTCCCACAGCTCCGCAAGATCCTTTCTCCGCCATGACATGAACATCACAGGTCCTAACGTAGATGGTACCTATGTATTGAACATTATAATCTCAGTATGCACAAATGACTTCTTACGACACAAACATTGGATTGAAACTAGAGAAGAAGTACCAGATAAAGAAGAGCTGGCTGAGGTGAGTGGGTCAAGACACCTGCAGCTAGAGCCGAGATCAAGCCAATCGCGTACCCGGGAAGTGCATACCATATGTATTTGTGTCCCTTTGAAGATTTTAGATCAAAAAGATTCACCACATCTCTACTTTTCCTATGGTCAAAGCAGAGGACCAAAGCCAATAGCATTGCAGGGATAGCCTGGAACAAACGAATCAGTTCAAAGACTACAGTTTGTAATACAAGAAAACTCCAACATATTTTTTAGACACAACTCTAAAAATAAAGAGTTTTTATCTATACCATGTCACCAAGACCAAGCATCATGAAATTTGAGGCACTCACACCGGGCACCACACCACCCAATAGGTTCTTTGGAAACACTATTTTCACTGGCAGTTCCAGTTTCTTTGTGATCAATTGCAGTCCAGGAAGATTCAAACTGTTAGCTACTGTATGAACTGGGTTTGATGCTTGCTGGGTTGCCACGGCCACCATAACGTTAGCACCAAAGAATCTCTCAGAGAAGAAAACCCAGAATATGTCATATACAAAGAGACACACGAGGAGCATAGCACATATTTTGATATTAGGAAGACGAACATGGCTGACAAACGCAATACAAATAGAGATCCCAAGCAAGTTGTTCAGCACCCAATGCCCAGAGATGAGCCATGCCACGACTGTCAAGGCACAAGCCACAAGCAGCAATCCTTGCATTCTTGTAAACGATTTCGAGCAGCAGCGGGAAACAAAGGGATCAGACAGACCAAGCTGAGACTTGATATATACCGCATAAGGCGATAACCAAAAGAAGAGAGATGAAACAGAAGCAATGGCTGTAAAGGCGGTCAGGAGCTGAGAAACAGAAGAGAACAAATAGAACATGAGGAGCAAACTGCAAGAGCTCATGACTGGGATCATTAAGGCCTGAGAGCTATCAAGTGTTATGGATGCTTCGGAAAAGTCACGGTTTCTCTCCATCTCTTTCCCATAGTTAAGTGCACGGAAAGCGGATGCAAATGTCACCGTGACAGCTGTGAAAATGAGAGTAGCCGAAGCAGGTTCTAGCAGATACAGAAGATTCCATAGAGTCTCCATGATTACAAAACCGTTCCTTCTGATTATATATATATCCCTCAACCCTCGTAAGGGAATATATGCAATGTGTTAGAAGTTGCGGTAATTTTCCAACACACTTGAACCTGAGAAAGATGAAATCACACCAACAAGTTCATGTAAGCCAAAAAAAACAAAAAAGTTTTGGTTTTTACGAGCTACGCAGAACAAGGTCTTGATAAAAATTCAGGGACATCACCAGATAATCTTTACATATTTACACCTCACGCTCAGATTGACGTTAAGGTAATTAAGGACTCCAAGTGTATAATTTTCATTAATAAACCCAGAAATCAAAAATCAAGTTCGTATTTTCAATGAAACAATTTCGAGGAGTTTGGTTCTCCAAGCTAGGACACAAAACTTTGAGACCTAGTAATTCGATAAATGATAAAAAATTAGTTCTCCTTCTCAGAAACAATTAATGTAGAAATCAAGCAGTATCATAGGTCAATATAAAAGATCAAAGAGAGTAAGGGAGTGAAAGAGAAGAAACGCAGATTGCAGACACGAACGGAGGGTGAAATTAGATCGAGAGAGGGGAAAGATGAGAAGCGGAGATTCTGACCTGAGAAACCCTTAACCCAGACTGTGAAATTGGAAGCTCCAATGGAGAAAATTGGATCTAGGTTTCAGTCGCGTGGGATCCTCTCTTCTGTCGAGTAAAGGACCAAAACTATTTGGGTTAAAAAAAAAATGAAATATTAGTCAAAAATGTATGAGCAAACGTATTATTACGATGGCAACAACAACATTAAAAAAACGTATTTCTCATGAATATGGCTTAGAATATTACTTAACTATGTATAGGTAATTTTTTATAAAGAAAACCTTAGATTAATCGTAACATCAGCAATTTTTTGTTTTTTTTTTTCTCTTTTGTAACTTGGGTATACTTCGTGACCTTTAAAAACTATTAAAAAATGAAACCAATCGAAACCAGCATTTTTTCAAATTTGAACGAACCAAATCGTAAGAGTGTAACCAAATCATCTAAGTTACTGGCTGTAGCCGGTATTTGATAATAGTGAAGATCCGCTACAACTTTGTTTACTGGCTGTAGCCGGTTATCTTCCAATCTATCTAATGGGGACACATGCTTTTGAGAGCCCTAATTTTCAAATTTCGAAGTTGCGCTCTTCTTCTTCCTCTTCTACAGTTTCCCACCCTCATTTGAATCTCATTGCCGTTATTCCAGATTTTCCCTAGCTCTCGTATTCAGGGTTCTTCGAGATGGGGGCAGCTCACAGTCAGGAAGATCTGGAGATCTGTGAATCAGATGAGGAAGAGTATGAAGAATATGAAGAAGGAAGAGACGGAGAAGAACAGGAAGACAAGTTTGAGGACTCCAGGGACGATACGTTAGAGTCATCGTCCTCCGGTGGCCGTCGCCGTCGACCTAAATCTTCATCATCACTGGACGACGTGGAGGCAAAGCTCAGAGCCCTGAAGCTGAAATACCCATCAACCCAAGCAGCTCCGTCTACCCAGAACTCGGCTCGCCTTTTCCGCTACATCAATGGAAACACTCCCAAAGCCAAATGGGTCACAGCTGAGAAGTTTTCCGCTTATTGCTTCGTTAAGACCTCCAAATGTGAGGACGATGAAGAAGATGACGATGCGCATGGAGATTCGGAAAAGGAATGGTGGGTTTTGAAGGTCGGCAGCAAGATCCGAGAAAAAGTTTCAGATGAAATGCAATTGAAGGCCTATAAAGATCAACGCCGTGTTGATTTCGTTTCTAAAGGTGTTTGGGCCTTGAAATTCGCCAGCAGCGAAGATTTTGCCATTTTTGTAAGCAGCTACAACAATTGCTTGTTTGAGAACAATCATGGGGTTGAGTTGAATGAGGCCAGTAAGGCAAAAATCTATGGGAAAGATTTCATTGGGTGGGCGAATCCGGAGGCTGCTGATGATTCAATGTGGGAAGACGCTGATGATATTTTGCTTAAAAGCCCACAATCTGCAACTCCGGTGAGAGATTCACAGGATCTGACTGAGGCCTTCGAAGAAGCTACAAGCGAGGGCATACATAGCTTAGCTCTAGGTGCTTTAGATAATAGCTTTCTTGTGGGAGATACTGGTATTCAGGTTTTCAAGAACATGAGGCAGGGGATTCAAGGGAAAGGCGTTTGTGTTAACTTTGAGGCTGGTTATGGTCGGGCTCACTCAGCACCGAAAAAGGCTCTTCTCATGAGAGCTGAGACTAACATGCTGCTCATGAGCCCCATGAGCCAAACGCCTCATTCACGAGGAATCCATCAGCTTGACATTGAAACCGGGAAGGTCATTTCAGAGTGGAAGTTTGAGAAAGACGGAGTGGATATCTCTATGAGTGACATTACTAATGATGGTAAAGGTGCTCAATTGGACCCATCTGCATCGACGTTTCTCGGTCTGGATAACAATAGGCTTTGCAGGTGGGATATGCGTGACCGATATGGGATGGTTCAGGATCTTGCTACTGCGAATACCCCAGTCTTGAATTGGGCACAGGGGCATCAGTTTTCTAGAGGCACTAACTTCCAGTGCTTTGCAACCACTGGAGATGGCTCAATTGTTGTTGGCTCTCTTGATGGGAAGATTAGACTCTACTCTAGCAACACTATGAGGCAGGCAAAGACGGCGTTCCCTGGACTTGGTGCACCTGTAACTCACGTGGATGCTACTTTTGATGGGAAATGGATAGTTGGTACAACGGACACATATTTGATTGTTATCTGTACCCTTTTCACTGACAAGAGTGGCAAAACAAAGACTGGCTTCGAGGGTCGCATGGGAAATAAGATTGCTGCACCAAGGTTGCTAAAGTTAAGACCTCTCGACGCCCATTTAGCTGGATCTAACAACAAGTTCCGCAATGCTCAGTTTTCATGGGTAAGCAAAATTCTAGTTGCTGTTTATTATATTCGTGCTGCCAAAGTGACATTTTTTCCTCTAGATAAACCATATCAATCTTTCCATGTTTTGCTCATAGTATAGTGGATAATTTTGAAGTCCGAGAATATTCTGAAGACGAACTTATTGAACTACTGATGCCTGAATTTTTTTTTGCTCACAAAGCCCAGAGTTGTCTATGCGATTTCATTCCTTTTTCACTTGAAAATTAGGTCTCTCTTAGCTGATATGCTTCTCTTTGATACCTTTTCCTATAGCTGGGCTGGTAACTTTATGCAGCTGTTTCCATCTAGCTTGACTGTTGAAGAGGTTTATCTCTTAGTTGAAATACATTTCCCATAATGTAAACCTTAGCTTGTCCACACCTGAAGAAAACAATAAAAGTTGTATTGTCTTCTTCAGTTTGTCCCACACTTTTCAAAATGACAGGGGTTATTGTGTTCCTCAGTTGCCTGGTGATTTTTTTTCCTTAATCCATCTAAATCCTTTAAATTTTGATATTTATAGGTCACGGAGGATGGGAAACAAGAGCGTCATGTGGTGGCAACTGTTGGCAAATTCAGTGTGATATGGAACTTTCAACAAGTGAAGAATGGATCGCATGAATGCTACCATGAGCAGGAAGGGCTGAAGAAATGCTACTGCTACAAGATAGTCCTTCGAAATGAATCTATTGTGGACAGTCGCTTCATGAATGACAACTTTGCAATCTCGGGCTCACCTGAAGCGCCTTTGGTCATTGCAACTCCCATGAAAGTCAGCTCTTTCAGCTTATCCAGCAAGCGATGAAACAAGCAAGTGATGAACCATAATTTTTATATAATTTGAATTCTAGTCTGTTTGTAACCATGTGAAATTCTAATGTTCTGGCTCTTAGTACGCTCTTAGATTTGGAGAAAAGACATCTAGTGATGTTTCTAAACTACATTGGTGTGACTTTGACTTTTAAGATGGTTAGACAATTTGGTTTTGTTTTTTTTTTTTCACTTTAAAGAAGCCATGTTGGAAGATGTAGCATGAAGAAAGCTTATATCCATATATAAAGAAGTTAATTTATTTTGGGACACGAAGAGATAAGAACAAAAAAATTTCTCTCTCCTGCGATTCAAAAGGCTATCTAGGTTCAAATAGTTGGCCGACGATTGGAGCTCTTCTCCTCCGTTGAGCTTTTTCTTCATGCTTTTGTAGTATTGTTGCAGATTCTTCTTCTCTTTTTACTGAAGCTCCGATGGCCCTTAATCGGATCGATCCGTCATCCACAAGGTAAGTGTATGGTGTTTCCGTTGGGCGGCTCCGTTGTAGTGTCCTCCGATCGAATTCACAACTTGATCCGATCGTGATCTAAGTTGTTTTGCTTTCTTCTTCCCGGATTTTGGTCGACTTAGTTTCGATCCTCCGGCACCGGTGTAGCAAGTCGGTTTTATACCGCATCACCATTCACTAAAAGCAAAATCAAACTTCCGAAGACCCCTATTTCCAAGAGAGGACATGAAGATCAGAAGAATTTTCAAAATCGAAGGTTTTCCGGCGATGTTTGTTTTTCCTCTGTTTTCGTTAAGCTTCGTGAAACATCAAATTAAGAATTTTGTGGCAATTTGTTTTAGGGTTTGGGTTTGTACCCCTTTTGTTTGGGTTTAAAAAGTTTCCCCGTTTTGGGGCTAAATTTCCCGTTTTGGGGCTAAGTTTCCGGTAGTTCCGGCTCAGTTTCCGGGGGTTTGTATTCCCACCGGCTCTCGTACTCTTTTTATGTGAAATTCAATAAAAATCCATTTCAGTGAAAAAAAAAAAAGAAGAAAGCTGATATCCATTTCAGGTCACAGTTGTCATTTTTCCATTAAAAATATTAAATTTTTGTATTTTTCATTAAAGTACTCAATAAGTCACTAAAAATTTATTCATCGAATTTCTATTATTAAGGATTGAAATTTCATAGATTTCAAATATACTAGAAAAAATATGTCATTTTATCAAACTATTTCGAGTACTAGAAATAGCCAACAAATTTACCCATTAGGTGTCAGAAACTGAAGAGACTTTTAACTCTTCTTTTGTAGTATAGAGTTTACATTTATAGAACATCAAGCTCACTTATGTGACTTCTTCTTCATCAAGAACATAAAAAATCTTGGGAAAAATTTCTTCTTTTTCTTTCCAGGATTTGCCTGTGGGATTGGGTTTGTTTCTGTTTCATATGACTCATTAGACTCAGCTTCTTTCTCCTTCGACCCTTCAAAGCTTCTTCCATGAACTTTCTCTATGTTCACTCCATTATCACCACTCTTTCTCTTTCGTTCATGTTCTTCTCTCCATTTTCTCAGCTCTTGTTCTACACCTAACTTCCCTTCTTTAGCCTTCTCAGCCTTGTCTATCGCTTCTGCAAGTGTTTCCTTTCTCGCAACCATCTCTTTGTTTACTTCTTCCAACTTTTCCAAGCTTCTCTTCTCTGTTTCTTTGGCTTCCTCAATCTCAGAAACCGCTGCTGCAACTCTTGCGTTGGCTTTTTCTTCAGCCTCGTGAGCACGCTTGCTAAGCTCATAGTACTCCTCTAATGTCAGTGTTACGCTTCTCGGAGAATCAACATTGTTTTCCTTCAAAGTAGATTCGCTCTCTTGCAAGGCCTTGATGGCGGCTAATGCAAGCCTCTCCGAAGCTTTAGCAGCCTCAATTTCTTTCTGAGCTGCAAATAATCTGCTCTCCATTGTACTTGCTCCAGCCTTTGCCTGCTCTGCTTCTTCTTGAGACTTTCGCAGCTCTTCACGAGCAAGTTCAGCGAACGATCTCGCTTCATCAGCCTCTTGACTTGCTTGCTGCAGTTGCTTTGGTAGCTCCACCATTTCCTCTCTGGCTTCTTTTTCCTTGGACTCAACAAGAGCTATTTCGAACCTCGTTATGTCGATCTCAGCTTCTAGAGAAGCAACCGCTATTGATGCCATCCCTTCTCTTTGTTTTATTGAGTCAAGTGCTGATTTTTCTTTCTCAAGTTCCAATCTCAAGGTAGAGGATGCTACCTTTAAGCATTTCACTTCAGCAGTTGCTTTCTCGATATTCATATTCACTTCTTTGAGTTCCTTCTTTGCAGAAACAACAGCTGTTTGTATATCTGTATGGGAGTTGTCCTGTAATGAGATCTCGCTGTTTGTTACGGACTCACCCGTTTCCTCCTTCAACCTGGATGATTCCATATAATCTGCCAATTCTTTCTTCAAATCAAGCAGCAACGCTGAAGCGAAGTCAAGTTTCACTTTTATTTCCTTTGTAGAAACTATATGTTGCTTAAGTCTTTGGAGTTCTTCCTCTGCTTGCTTTAGTTCCTTCTCCCACCGGTGAGTTTCCTGATCTCGCAACATGGCTGCTCCCATTTTATGTTCTTCCGCCTCCAAATGAGAAGAATGTGCACATTCCAACGACTCCTTTGTAGCTATCAACTCTATAGTGAGTTCTTCAACTTTCCTCTCAACTTCTTTGGAAGCCAAAACTGCTTCTTCAGCTTCTTTCACAGCCAACTCTTTTTCTTTTACCAAAGCATCATACTCATTTTGCAGAGTTTGTAGCTCTTCCTTGACAGATTCCAATTCTGAAATTGCAGATGTATGTCTGGCTTTAGCCACTTCAAGCTGTGCTTTAGCTGCAACACTAGCTTCATCAGCAATTCCATGTTCCATCTCTTCAACTCTCAGCTTTGCAAGCTCAGAGTCCTGCTTTGCCTGTTGTTCTTCTGTTTCCGCCTTGTCAAGATTAAGCTTCAACTCTTCTACGAGTCTCTTTGTGCTCTCTAGCTCCTCAACCGTTAGCATTTTTGACATCTCGACGGTCTCTAACCTCTTTTTGTACTCAGGAATCTCTTCTTCGATCTTTTCGAGTTCTTGTTCCACAAACTTGCGTCGCTGCAACAAAAACAGTGAGCACAATTCTTGGCCAATACAAAGTCAAAGAAGTCAGATATATATACACACATAACTACCATTACCTCTAATACTTGCATTCTATGTGCTTTCCAATCAGTAATTCCCCCAAATTTTGAAACAGCTTCTTTAACAGATTCAAATGGTGATGCTGTATCAATAGATTCTCTATAAGAATCCAGAGTTTTCGGTGTTCCATTGCTCAATGGTGATGATCCTGCAAATCTTGGGGACATGAGTGCTCTTGGAGATCCAATGCTTCTTGGGGAAGACAGAGATCTTGGAGACACTCCATTTCTTGATGTGCCCTCTACTCCATACTTGGTCTTTACGAGAGGCAGAACAATCTCAGAAACAGAAGTGGGAGTAGTAGAAGAAGAATCTTGTGTTTCTTCTACTTGAGAGTTTGATAAACTGGAGGGCATAAAAGTGTCATCCAGATAAATTATCCCATTTTCAGTTGGATCTTCACATTGAGGATGTCGAATTGCTTCATTGTTCTCTAGTTTTGTTGGTATTGTTTCGGGTTGCTGCAAGTCAGGCCTTATAATTTCACCATTACCACTAACATTTGAGGTCACACTAGAATCTTCTGGAGGAGTAGGAGGAGATACTGCTTCTGTTAATTTCGAATCCTCCATTGGAGGAAGCTAGAAAGCAAAACTTACAAGTTACAAGAGAAATGCTAAATCGATTAAACCAAGGAAAAAAGACTTGCAAGAGAAAGGAAAAATGAGGAAAGTAGAAGAGAATTATTGATTGATTTTCCGATTAAGAAGTTTTAGACAAGAAAAGAGAGGTACACAATTCCAAAGTCTATAATTAGAAATGAGATAATCCCGGCTACACAATGATGAACCTCCCTTTTTCTCTTTTCCCTCGTAATTTTCGCTTTGCTTTTTTTTTTTTTTTAATGCATTTCACAGTTTTAATGTGGCGTTATAGGAGTAACATATTTGAAATTGTAGACCGGACATGGGCATTTGACCCTAATTAACATCCTTCATTCCCTTGTTTGACAAGAAAACTAACCAATATATTCCCCTAATCAACATATTGCTCTGTTTAGACAACCTGACTCTGATATTACCTGATCGAAATTCAATGTCAAAACATTTGACCGACGCAAATGCCATGTATATAGATAGCTTTTCATTCATAAACTTTGACCCGTGGTTGCAATGGCAAAATCAGCTCTGGGAAAGTAACCGTTCAAGCTCATCAAACCCATCATCATCTTGTTCTTCATCTTTCCCACTCTCCACCCATTTCTCTTTCGTTGTGAGACAGTCAAGCCTGGTTTGTTCATATAACTCCAGTTTTTGTGAATCCCATTCCGCTTTCAATTTCTCCACTCTCTCTCCCATCAACTCTTTTTCTTCTGATATCGGCTTTATGTCCTCAATCTCCACTATTTCTCCTGCACCTTAACATTACCAAACAGGGGATATTACCATAGTGGTACCAGAACAAACATTACTACACACATGCTTTAACAGTATCTGCTCACATCTGAAACAAAACTCTGTTTTTCTTTCTTTTGCCGTTAAAATCTCACAAAGCTCGAAGCGTATATAAACTGTACAATTTTGTTCTTCCAGAGATGGGATGGGAGGCAAATTGAATCAATGGTACAGCTTAGAGAAATTAAAATATTGTGCACAAATAATTTATAAGAAGAAGCATATACCTATGATTGCTCGCTTCTTGGCCTCTGCATATGCTATAGACATTTTATGTAGGGAAATTAGATCAACTTCATTACCCTGATAGCAGCAAGAAGGGTACGATATAGAACACTTTAGCAGATAATCAAATTACCCTAGGACATATTCTTTAGTGTTCTATCTTAAGGAGAGAGCAGCATAGATCTGCAAATGTAAATACTTAAAAGATTAAGTATCTTGTACTCACCATATCCAAATGAATAAATTGCTCAATCTCGGTGTCAGAGATTAATCTGTTCAAGTCAAGACGAGAATTCATATTATTAAAACGGTTATTTCAAACTACGATTTGTTAGTCCTTCGGAAAAGTAAGGAACAAAAAGGCATACTTTTCATAGGCAAACCGCACACGTGCGTTCTGTAGCTCCATTAGTTGATTAATTGTTTTGGTTGCAGATGCTTCATTGAAGTCCACAGCTCCTAATATAAACAAATTGTTTTCAAGCATTTGTTTTGCCACAGCAACAGCTATCTCTACACCTTTACCTTTTGCCTCAACTATAAGATCCCTAAATTTTCCAAGCTCTTCTGCATGAAGAAAATAGTGAAAAAAGATACATCAAATTGTGATGCACCCATCACAAAGCTTAGTCGAAACAACAACAAATGGTAAACACTTACGAAATGAGATATAAATTCTGAACTTGGGTTTAAATGGTTGGATCTCATGAAGGCAATAGAGACAGTAAAAACCTCCAAGTCTCCGTGAAAGAGACTGAATGCTAACCATGTGGCCTGCAGACAGAAGGTTGGCTTGTGAGTTTAGCTAAGAAACCAGCACAAGGTTATGCAAACAACAAAAAAGAAAATCAACGCTCAAGTCTTTAAAAAATCCATGAATTACAGATGGAAAACAACAACGACCACATATAAAACGTGTAATCTCGAGGGATACTATCATACGGCAACATCTACTTGAGATTGTAACGAGGATTTCTGTGTTATGTACCAAAACATGAAAACATCAGTCTGTATGTAATACAGTAGACGCACCGATAATATGGGCATATAGTGACTGAATGAAAAAGGCTAAATTGGTGTTAGGAATGGCTTCATAAATATAAGAAAACTTTCGGGATAACCACACCCTCTTCATATCAGCAAACGTTGTTAAATCACCCTGAAAGTAAAACCAGAGACTCAACAAATTGAAAGCCTGAAAATAACTAAAAATGAAAATTGACATCTAAGGTAACAAGGATGGAGAGAAAGAGTAAAATACCTCCCCAAACTCTTCTATGAGTTCATCGATATCTCTCTTGAATGGAGAGAGATTCATCCCTGAGATACACAAAAGAAAAAAATAGTATTAGAATTGGAGAAACACAAAGATTAGGTATCAAGAAGAGAAATACTGGCCTAAGGCTCGTCATTAACATAGTATATCCACTGCAGTGTTTATATTATCTTGTCACAACCCTTAGATACAAAACAGACTAAGTAAAGTAAACTATTCATAGAACAGAAGTTTTAGTCTATATATCAAAGATTGAGATTCCCTCTAAGATAGTACTATCGAGCCTTCTCACCTGGATTTCTCATCTGCGTAATGAGCTGGGAATCGATATCCGTAATCTAGAGTCTCTTGATTAACGATGAGACACAAACCTAGTAACTAATCTGAGCCTCAGCACAGCTTTGCAGATAAATAATTTGATCCCTCGCTCCCTGGAAATATACTTCCACTATGTTAATACTTAATACATTCCTTCGACTTCAAAATACTGTGTTCTCTGCCTCGAACTTTTTCTCCAGGGGAATACAGATTTAAATCAAAGATCAACGATCCTATTTAACTGTCAAATTCAGCTAGTATAATAAACTAAAAGCATGGACGTAACCAACCACGAATGTCAGACATTTTTTTCTTAGGCAAGCACTTGAATCTAGTCAAGCAGACCTAAATCACTGGGATCTAAGTTTAATACATTGGCACCAACCATAAAGCTTCATTGCGAAAATCCGATTCCGGAGAAACTTAATCAAGCATCATTAACCTCACACAAGAATCAAAACCTCACCAAGCAAATTAATAAGATAAAGCATCATTCAAGACAATACGTTAACCAGAAAGGAGAAAAAAAGCTTACAAATCGGAAAAAAAGGTAAACGCAGCTCCGATGATCAAGGACGAGAAATCCGGCGATTAGAGCTAGGGACTGAAGTCCCGTCGAAAAGGGGGACGATACCAAAGAGAGACGCGACGTGTGAATTTTGTATTTTTGTGCTGTACTTTTTTCCTCTTTTATAGTAAACCGCAAATAATCTTGAGTAATTAATTTATAGGGAGAATTAGTGATTAAAACGGGTTTTTACCGGTTAAAATAGCTGTAATCTTCTTCTTTTTTTAAATTCTATGGAAACTAGGGTAAGTCGCAATGGTGGGATGCATGCTAGAGTGTCATCGGCTTTGATCGTCATCTAACCTCCAAGAGCTTCATCGAATCCACGCCCTTGTAATCACTCTAGTCTAGGCCTCGACGGCTCCGACTTCTTCTCCGGCAAGGTTATCGACAAGTACTCCCATCTTAGGCAACCTGCCTCTTCCTAACATCGACAAGGAGATGCTGCAAAAAAGAGTAGTGGAGAACAAGAAAAATACAACATAGCAACTAACGGGGTGTACTTAATCAAAGATCGTGTTATGTGTTCCGTATGATAAAGGTCTAAAAGGAGGAGATTGTGCAGCAAGCATATCAGTCGCGTTTTTGAATATATCCAGGATCCACTAAGATGTACCGAGACTTAAAAGAGATACTACCATTGGAGTGATATGAATCAAGAAGTTGGAGATTGGATAGCTATGTGTCGTACATGTCAAATGGTAAAAGCGGAGTCGCAGAGTTCCCTATGATGCAGCCACTAAAGAATTGAACAAGCTTAACCAAAAAAACATGATTTCTGAAACCATACCGGACTTCGACCATGTGTTTAAGCCACAAGTGTTTAAAAACAACCAACAAAAACCAAAACATTCTATTCTCGTATACATACTGCCCAAAGATGTTAGCATCTTGGCACCGTACTTCTGTTTCAAGACTCTGAAAATGGTAACAGCTGAGAAAACCAAAACTATTTCCTATTGTCCCATCAATCAGTCCACAATCCACATGGGGTTTTGCTTAGGCCGTTACAACGCCTGAAACCCATGGAACGATAGAAGGCGCTTTTGGGTGGTTGTTTCTGTATGACTCGGAATATCTGTCCTTAAAATTCTGTTTTGGCTTCTCTGCCTGCAATTTACATAGACATAGTTATATGAGACAAACTTTCAATCCGACTTGGACGAGTAATGAATCTCAAGGAAACTGAAAATTGGGTAAATTAGTTAGTCAACGAGGTAAAGCTCTTACGTATTTAAGCCAACATTCCTGATGTTTATGTTCATAAATATCTGGAGAAAAGCAACCAAACTCAGATGGGCAATAAACCCAAATGTTGCATCTCGTTTCTCCAGGTTTCGCGTGCTTTGCCTGGTCTAAGCAAGCTTGGCAACAATCAGCTGCACTCTCTTTGTGATGTGTAAGTCCCCATCTCACTGCAGCACCACCATAATCTGTGTGAAGCTCTGCATTACATACAGCTGGCACTGGTCTGCCTGCTAGTATCTCCTCTGCAAATAAAAAATGCAGAACCTCATGATAATTAATTCGCCAAACTACATTTAGTTTCTTGGTTTTATGACCCCATCACACTTTACCATCCAAAAGAGCTGCAAAAATAGAGATCGGTAAAGTAGAAATTTTTGAGAAATATTACCAGGCTCTTCCTCCCCTTCAGGTTTATCATCGTGTTCTTCATTGTTAACCTCAGCAGGTAACCAAAAACCAATCTCTTCAGACAGCACATCCCACTCCAACTCCAAAGCTCTTACAAGCATCCCTAGATAGTTACAGTGCAAAAGAGTTTTCCCTCTAATTATACAAACTAACGATCGAGTATTCGGAAGATTTCATAAAAATATTTCCTCAAGGTGAGGAACTCAGTAATCTCTCAAAAGGAGTAATACCTGCTTCTTCCAGTATGATGGTAGAATTTACCCCATTTTGTCCTTGAATCAGCTCTTTAGCTTCCTTCAACTTCTCACTGCGCCACGTTTCTACAGCTTCTGTCCGCCAAATGAAGATAAGAAGGTATTAACGACCAATACATTGAATGAAGGGTGACATGAATGTATTAAAATAAGCCTATTGCAGCCACTAACAGTAACAAATCTACCATGCATTATTAACACCACAAGGGAAAAGATATTTTATAACTCAGTTTGACATTCTCATTACAGTAGAATCCTATAGTCCATCAAAATATAAGTTTGTAAAGTTGACTAGTATAGTGTTTTAAGAAAAAGAGAAAAAATATGAATTTACACAAGCACAAATAGGCATGCAGTATTTCCATTGAAATTACCCGTTAATTATTGGTAATCACTGGTATGCAATATCGCATGCATAAAGGTCTACACTCTGTACGTATTATAACTTCCTGATAACTATATGCTTTACTTGAGCTATATTCCACTTCTAGATGAATGATATTGATATCTTTACTAAATTGAGCTCTTGACATCGACCACATCTTGCACAAGTTAGGTAATAAGACAAATCTGGTCAACAACACACCAGCACATTTCAACAAGGGAAGAAGACAAATCCTTAGCAGATAATTGATCAGGAAAATTCATGAAATGTAAGTTTGTGGCAGTTTGAAAATAAATGTGATATTTGACACTGATCATGAAGCTAATGTGCTTTACGTTAGAGGACATAGCATAGTAGCAAAACAGAGATCCATTTTTTTATGTAGGATTTGAATAGCACAAACCTCTTAGCTGGGTAACATTGGACTTCTCCTCTAAGCTATTTAAACGCTGCAGTATCTCATCAACTAGTTTGTGTTTTACATTAGGAGACAGCTCAGTATTTGATTCTGCAGCGGCAACATCATGTTTCAGCTTCTTCACCTATATGGATTGTAGATCAAGACAAACATTAAGAGAACCAATGCATCTATCAAAAATAGAAGTTATTGAGTTCCGATAAAACCACTAACCAATTTAACAAGCTCAGCAGGTTCTTTCGATCTTCGAATCCGAATAGATTCCTCCATTTTCCTAATCTCATCTGCTGTGTACTTAACAACTGGATAAGAAAATAATAACCCAGAGCTTCAGATACAGATTATCATCAATCAACCAAGTGTGCTCCTCCAAAGACAATTGAGAAATCCGAGCAAAATCTTAAACAAATCAAAAGGAAAATCAGACGCACCATTCTCGTTGTTGGAATAGATGTGGAGAGAAGACGAATAGAGAAAGCGAAGAACAAAGAGAGCGATTAGAATGTTGAGAAAGCAGACGAGTAGAGTGATTCTTTTGTAGGAGAGAACTCCGCCTCCGGTGATCCCTCCGGTCCATTCTCCTCCTCCCCTCGCCATCTCCCACCGACGTCATCCCTCCATTATCCTCCCGCCTTCTCTCTGTCTGTGTTGAGGATTTCAAGATCTCCAGAAAGTCGCTTCGATTAGTACTTTGCTTAAATCGGAAACTAGAAGATTCGCCTTCTGGCCTTTTTGGTTCTTACGGCGGAAAAGGAAATCGTGGGAGAGAGAGCCAGTGGAGAGAGCAAGACGTATTGCTTAAAATTAAATTTGTCTATTGTTAATTCATCATATACCGAACAACATTATTACTGTATGTTGTTGGGTAATTAATACACGCGGGTACTCTATTTAACCCAAATTTGACTCAAAAGAACAGTTTTGCCCCTGGTTTTAAAAAACTTAAATTGGGATCACATTGTGAAGCTGTGTGGTAGAAACTAGAAAAGAATAGAAGCGTCTTTCCATTAATATCACTAAACAAACATATTACTTAGCGAATTAACCCTAATTAAACATAGTAATAAAATGTTTATGAGACTCAAAATCCAGCTGATAATTTCTCATAAGCCAAAGGGTCAACAAATATTGGTTTGCGAAAAGAAAAAGAAAAATGAAAATATTAGTCACCGGCTCTTCTGGTTACTTAGGCGCACGACTGTGCCACGCCCTCCTCCGTCGCGGCCACTCCGTGCGTGCCTTGGTTCGCCGCACCAGCGACCTCTCCGTCCTGCCTCCAGAAAGCGATGACGATGCATTCGAGCTCGCCTACGGAGACGTAACCGACTACCGTTCGCTAAGGGATGCTTGCTCCGGTTGCGATATCGTTTTCCACGCCGCCGCTTTGGTTGAGCCTTGGCTTCCGGATCCATCTCAATTCGTCTCAGTAAGCGTTTGTTTAATTGTAGGTCTATTGTCAGTGAATCATTAGAGAGATCAGGAAGTAATGGTGATTTTGAAGCTTAGGTCAACGTCGGTGGACTGAAGAACGTTTTGAAAGCAGTTAAGGAGACGGAAACCATCCAGAAGATTATTTACACTTCTTCTTTCTTTGCCCTTGGGTCTACCGATGGATCTGTTGCTAATGAGAATCAAGTATGGTATTCTCAATTTCATGAGTTGTTTGTTGTTGTTGCGTTTGATTTGATTCTAATTTGCTCTGGTCTTGAGAAAAAGGTTCATAGTGAGAGTTTCTTCTGCACGGAGTACGAGAGATCGAAGGCTGCAGCTGATAAGATTGCCTTGAATGCTGCCAGTGAAGGGGTGCCGATAATTTTAATGTATCCTGGTGTTATTTATGGTCCGGGCAAGCTCACTTCAGGCAATATGGTTGCTAAATTGGTATGATTCTCTTCACATTCCTTTGATCTGTTCCTTCTGCTGTGCTTGTGTTAGATGTCTTTTTAGCTCATTAGAGATACTTATCATGAATCATTTCCTTCTGTTTTAGAGATTTATTTACACCTGCTTGATGTATAGAGAAATGGACTTCTTTTTATTTTGTGGTAGCAGAAACTGTCAATCTTTCAAGATCTATCCATGTTGTTGATTAACACGATCACTTTAAACTTGAGCCTTCCAGTGTCTTTTACCGAACTGGATAGTGAATGTTTGGTATTCCTAATTGTGTTTTATGTGGCTAAGTCTTGCATTCGGATTAACTTAGAAGCATGTATCTGCAAATGTTGTCCTTCCAGATTATCGAGCGGTTTAATGGGAGATTACCTGGATATATTGGCTACGGGAATGATAGATGCTCCTTCAGCCATGTTGATGATGTTGTGGAGGGTCATATTGCTGCAATAGAAAAAGGTAGGCTTGGTGAAAGATACTTGCTCACTGGGGAAAATGCTTCTTTTAAGCGTGTCTTTGACATGGCTGCACTCATTACTGGAACCAAAAAACCAAAATTTAGCATTCCGTTATGGGTAATCGAAGCATACGGATGGTTATCTGTTCTGATCTCTCGGGTTACAGGAAAGCTTCCAGTAATCAGTCCTCCGGTGAGTTTCAATTGCATTCATTAGTCATTATAGATGATCTTATTTGGCGTAATAATCTTAAGTGGTAACATTTTGTAAATGAGCAGTCAGTGAATGTGCTGAGGCATCAATGGGCATACTCTTGTGACAAGGCTAAGCTGGAACTTGGTTATAACCCTCGAAGTCTAAGGGAAGGATTGGAGGAGATACTAACTTGGTTGAAGGATTTGGGCCTCATTCAATACTGAAATTGAAATTGCACATCTCTTTTCGCATCTTCAAAATATTTTGAATGCTAATGTGGATTATCGGATTTTAACTACTCAAATTTTAGAACTACTGTTATCTGCTGAAGGTCTCTATTTTTTTACCCTATGTACTAAAGTTGAAGAGTTATTTTCTTGGAAATATCATGAATCTTTGCACAGATATTTATAGTATGATTAATTTCAGAATCTTTTCGAAGTTGCGTTCTAAGAGTTTATGAATAGGAAAGAGGAATACTATGTAAATGTGGAAAATTCCACAGTTTATTAATATTGGCAAGAACTATATGATTACAAGTATAGAGTGTATGGTCAGAAGATTAGTACTGAAGTATCCGATAAATTTGTTCATAATGCTTTTGCTCTTTCAGGACATCCACTTTATTATAGCTGCATGGGCGTTGGTAGGTCCCTCTTTTCAATTTATGCTGTTCACAAAAGAAATAAAAGAGGATAATTAGAGGATTATTTAGTTTAATAGAACAAACCAAAAAAGTACACTTTATTCCATGAAATGTTTTAGATATTAAGCGGTAAAAAAAAAAGTTTTTATATCCTAAAGCAGTTAGAATGAAGCCAAACAACACCGGTGAGCTTACATTCTTTTACCATCTATCACGTTTGAAAAAGGATTTCATCACATTATTTTTGTTAGAATTTCAATTATTTTTCTAGTTAGAACAAAATGTTTGAGATATAATTAATGTTTATTTGCAATATAATACCTGTTACAGTCGACGCTCTTAGAGAAAGGGACCCCCAAATTAACACCACATTTAGCAGGGAGTTGTTTGGTAATGTCATCATTGATCCCGGGGATTGTATTAGCTACATTCTTCAAGCATTGACAAGCTGCTTGTTTATCTGGTTTCCCCGGCGCTGCGGCTTTTAGACTATTAAGTCCGCCGCAACACGGTGCAGACGGGTTTCCTCCACCCTGTAGATAAGGCAAACATGGTGCTAAGTACAAGTTTACCTGCGAGCATTGTATGGCTTCTCCCTCATGATACGCAATCACCATTATAAGTGTACTCACAACCAGTAACATGGTCCAGGCTTTAGTAGTAATGTTCCTCATTTTTTTACTTATTGAGTTTTGATAATCTTGTTTTTCTCTGTATGTTGTTTACTTGATCGATCTATACTATTTTATAGGGAGAATTATATTGGGGCAAAATGTCATCTACATGTATTTTAAGTGACTAAGCTTTATTGTAAGTCATGTGTTTAGAGTGGTGTGGAAGTTGAAAAAAACAAACATTTGCTTTGCGAGGAAGGCCTTTCGTCTATATTTCTGACAAAACATAAACATTCACAAGATACAAGGAAAAATTATTTTTTTTATTCCAAAATAACCGATGTAAGATTGTTTTCAAATGCACCGAATGAGATCTAATATATTAGGAACTATGTAAATGTGTTTCCTTCATATGTTCATAATAAACCTTTATGAACTAATAAAGTTGAAGAGTTAGTTCGTCCACATAAATATTTTAATTTTTCATTAGCTTACTATATTGTTAACTTTTTAGACATGGCTATATTGTTAACTATGATAAATAATCGTATGCACTTAAATGGTTAAAATCGGATTACAATAGTTAACAATAATCAGACTATGACATACAGTTTAACGGTTTGTGCTAACATCGTTGTTCGGTAAAATGCATACCGGTTAAAAAAACAAACATAAGCTAAAAATACACTATAAAATATTTGCAATTAACACTACTTTACAACATCTATACTTTCAAATATGTTACAAATTAACGGTATGTAACTGGCCATTTATCGCAAAACCGCGAAAACATTAACGATAAGTTTACTAGTATCACAAATTAACGATATGTATTGTAGCTGGTCATAAAAGATGAAATCTTTCTTTCTCAAACCCGTCGTAGTATTTAAGGCTTATAATATAAGTAACCGTTTGTTCTCTTCTTTTTTCTTAACGAATCTTTTTGTCTATCCGATTACTTTAAAATTATTTTGATATAATCAGCACATAACGACCATTAAACTGGTGTCGAAAGAGACATGTATTACACAATTTCTATCGCTTTCATTGTAATGAACCTTAAAAAAATATTTTCGAAAGGCCGAATAAAAAAGAGTCAGTTAAAAAAAAGCCCAAAGAAACCCAGAAGAGCCTTCTTCACTCTCGAGTCTTGATAGTTACGAGAGGTTTGTTTCAATTTCCTTGTTCCTTCTTCTGCAAATCCAAAATGGAGTCATCAGTAAAACCCAATCCTTTCCTCTCTTTTTCCTCTTTCCTTCACCACCACTGTAATCGATTCGCCTCCGACCTCTCCTCCCGAATCGAAGACTCCAAACGATTCGCCCAAACCCTAACTACTCGACGTTTCTCTCCTCCTCCTCTTCCTCCGCCCTTCGCCTCCCTCTCACAGTCCAAGCCTGGAACCCCGACGACTTTGAATCCATCTCACGTCGCTAAAGCTCTCGCTGGCACCTCCGTGTTTACTGTCAGCAACACCAATAACGAGTTCGTTCTTATCTCGGATCCTACCGGTGACAAGTCTATCGGTTTGCTCTGTTTCCGCCAAGAGGATGCTGAAGCTTTTCTTGCTCAGGTTTTTGCTCTTTGTTGCTTTTAGTGAAAACTTCTGAGCTCGTGATTCTCTAATATCCTTTGTTGTTTGTATTCAGGCGCGTCTGCGGAGAAGAGAATTGAAAACCAATGCTAAGGTTGTTCCCATTAATCTCGACCAGGTAGTTCCCTTTCCCTATGATCACTGCATTAGATCAATGTAGAAGCCATTGGCTGAACATACGAAACAAACCAATTTCCTGGGATTCTTACGAGTTTATGTGATCTCGAGTTCAATCGAAGTTGACTTGTTCATGTCTCGCATCATTTAGTGGCTTATAATACGGTAATACTGTAATAGGAAGTAGGAACTCCTGTTGGCAGTTTGAAAACAATGAGAGATTGAGTTCTTGTGGACCCAGGAAGGTTGAAATGAATAGGGTATCTCTCTCAAGAGTCAAGAAATAGTAAGAAAGAATGCAAAGACGGAAAACGTGGTTGCATGATTACTGTAGCTCTAATTGTGGCTCGGAACTTACAACTACATCACGGAAATTTTTATGCTTTTTGCGTGATCACTGATCCTAGTAGCTACATATATGTGTTGTAGTTGAATGCATTCTCAGAAGTTTAAAGAGGATGTTGTTTACAGGTGTACTTGTTAAAAGTTGAAGGAATTTCCTTTCGCTTCTTGCCAGATCCAATCCAAATAAAGAATGCATTGGAGGTTGTCTCATGCCACAAGCTTTTTCATACAGTTCTCCTGCAGTTGTTAATATGCTAGTTAGTTATTTGTCATTTCAATTTTTTATCCTAAAGCTATATTTCCTTGCATTCCAGCTAAAATCCTCAGGAAATAAGAATGGGTTTGATGGAGTTCCGGTTTTCCAGGTAAATTCTTTACATAATTCTTTCCCAAGAGTTATCAATCCTTTGCTTTGGTGTATATATTGACCATTTGTCACTGCTCAGAAGCTTGGATGATTATTCAATGCTGTTTCTATTTGTCTGCTATAAAACTAAAATAGATGAGCTGCATTGTAATGCCTGCCTGCTTTTGTATTAATTGAAAAAGAATTTGGTCCTTCTTATAGTCAGTGAATACTATCTAATTAGAGAAATATTCTTTAAGCCAACAAAGATTCTTTATGTTTTGGTGTTTTTGCTTTGTTTTCTCTTGATTTCCATCCCTCTTCCGCTGCAGTCTGAGCTTCTTGTTGTAAGGAAAAGAAATAAACGTTACTGTCCTGTATATTTCAGTAAGGTTAGTTTCTCCTTGCACATTAAAGAATACTAATAAAATCTCTCAGAAGCCAAAATGGCGAGATATCTTTCACTTTACTGTTGTTGAAAACCAAGTTCTGTTGTGACTACTTTCAGGAAGATATAGAGAGGGAACTTTCAAAGTATACAAGAGCATCAAGAGGAGATCAACAAATTATGGTAATGGTTTCTGTTTGCCTTGTATTTTGATCCGCCACTTAAGATAGAAACACCTTGAGTTAAAGACATGTGGTTTACAAAAAAGTGGGAGTAGCTAGCTGCTGTATTCGCATCATTTATGATTTCTAGAAGTTATTAAAGTTGCATATTCATACCTTGTATATTAAAAAAGAAGTTACACAGCATTAGGCATTGTATCACATTGTAAGTCTTGTTATCTTCTCCATAGAACTAATCTTGTCTTTTGCAGGTTGGGAGTTTGGAAGATGTCTTGAGGAAAATGGAGGTACTCTTGTTTATTTAAAGAAACCGTAAAATATAAAGGTAAAAAGCCGATAATCTAATAAAAATCTGAATTGAATAAAATGTAGGGGAGCGAGAGTAATTCAGGTTGGGAAGACGTAATATTCATTCCACCGGGAAGAAGTTATGCACAACACATGCAGGAGGTGATGAAAGAATAAGAAAAGATGAGAGACACAACATGTGTATTTCATTTGATAAAAAAAAAAAAAAAAAACAGCTACTCTTGAGATTTTGCAATATTATCATTTTGCCCAAAGAGCTCAACACAGCTTCAGTTTCAGTTATCTTCCTATCAATATTGTTTCATTTGTACGGATAGAGGGAAAATGGTGTGGTTGGTTCAAGGTTTTCAAAATGTGATCCATCTTTCATTAGCTTAAACCGAACTAATCTAATTCAAGGAGGCTGGGGCACCTTAATGATCATGTCCATCTTAGGCTAATTCTTAATTAAGTTTGTTTGACATACGATAAAATTACAATGTCTTACCATCCTAATTTTTCCACCGCATTGACATCCCAACTTGAAATTTGAGAATGATGATTACCTGATTTGGACCAAACTAATTGCTACTGTTTAGGAACAAATATTGAAGTAAGAAAAAAAAAAAGAAGAAAATGTGAGAAGGGATGAGATGGTTTGAAAAGCATTGATCCTTCCTGTAAGGCTGTAACCGATGTTGACAGTAGAACTAAACAAAAAATGCTGTTTGACTTACTCCCTCGCACATTTCTTTAATACGATTTTGACCGTGTCTTACACTAATTACGGGCACATCGCATATTTACGGATATAATATATGATTTTATACACACTTGTTTTGGATTCAGAAGGTATTATTTCACTCTACGTTTTAGGGGGCATATTGAATCAATGATNGGGGGCATATTGAATCAATGATTTATAATGATTTTAATTTTTATTCAAATCACCTCTTATTCAATTGGTGATTCTCTAAAATGATTTAAAATCTCATTTTATTGGATCTAAAATTTGTTAAAATTGTTTGAAATCCATTGTTATTGGATTAATGATTTATAAAAATTCTTTCAAATCTTCTCTTATTGAAAATCTGAGATTTCACTATAAAATTAAATCAAAAATAATTTCA
>OVAY01001189.1:0-34119 GCA_900406395.1 Kernera saxatilis | reverse complement strand
ATTAAGAAGTGTAAAAAATTCCCGCGGCGTAGCGCGGGTATTTATCCTAGTTTATATAATTCCTCTATTTAAACATATAAGATGTTTTAGCTAAAAGATGCAGGATTTAAGAAATTATATTAATTATTTACTATTTAATATTTTTATACAAAAAATAAAATATTAAACATGATTCAACTAATCAAAAAATATATTATATAATATAGATAGTTATAAATATTAAAAGTATTTAACTTTTTTTATTTTGTATAGTAATGTGAGAAAATTTTATAATTTTGGAATAAATAAAAAATCTTTAAACATCTTATATTTTGGAACAGAGTAAATCATATATATGATTTGAGAAGGGATTCTCTCTAGAGTTCGCCACGTCAGCAAGGAAGAGACTGACACGTGTCCTATACAAATTGAAACGACGATTTGGGTTTCCAAACTTCTTGGCTTTTTGTCTTCGCGTTCTTTCCTAGGGTTTGTTAGCCATCACAATAATAGCTTCATAACCGCCTTGTGTAAACTGTTTCACTAAACTTGAGATCTGCTCCTTATATATGATTATGGTATTTCTACCACCGAATGATAACTTCTCTTACTCAATTTCAATTTCTCGGTTCGTTTATCTATCATGGTTAGAAGAGAAAAACCGGACTGTTAAAGAATGCTAGACTACATTTCATATTTTGGAAAAAAAGGCATATAAATGGTTCAATCAATCTCTTCTTTACATTTTTTCTGGTTACAGTTAAAGCATTAAAGTATGTTCTTAGATAAATTGGGGAATCTCCTAAATATGTATTCAGAAGTTTTGAAAAAAGCATTTTTACCTTGTTTAATGGAAAAGATCAGTGTTGATCCATGGATTTATAAAGTGTCAAGATGGACTCTCTTAGATTCTTTTCGTTATTGATTTCGATCTTAGTTATGTGCTTACAATCGCTTAACTTCTATTACTTTTGTTTCCTTCATTGTCTTTTTGAAGGGCCTTCTCTTATGCATACGTTGTAGGTTATTGTTGCTGAATCGAAATCAAAGGAGAGTGCTATAAGATGTTGAGGTTTTTCCCCTTAAAGGGTGTATATCAAGAACATATATGTTGAACCGTTTGCAAGATGAAAGAATCAGATTATGCTTGGAGTATATGTGTGGTATGAGGTGAATGAATACCTCTTCGGAATATTTCTGACTCCGATTAACTTCTATTATTGCCATGTTCGCTTATCTCAAATTGCGTCATATGATCTTATGTTATAGGTTCAATGGTTTGATTGCTTTGACGATTCTATATTGTGTGTGGAGAGTTTTGTAGCACATTCAGACTATCATTAATAGTGTTTTAAAAATTGTTGAAGAGGATGAATCGTTCAAAGCTTTCCATCTATCTTCATGGATTGAATTGTTTCATTGTTTTGTTCAAATTAAATGGGCACATGTCATTTTCATTCGCCAATGGGAACAAGACCACTAATAGAATGAGGATTACAAAATAGTTGAATTATTTTTCAAAACCTAAACTAAGGGCTGATTGGTTGAACTAGCATATCCCAATGGTTATGGAGTGACTTGTTGAAAGGATTATTTTACAAGCTAATAGAATCGGTCACTGATTTAGAAGTTAATGTTCAGTTGTTAGGGTGAATTTTATTTATTTATCTTCTTTTGGAGTTGTTATTTTTATTTCCCAATTGTACTATTTGTTTTAGATTGTAGTCTGCTTAGATTTATATTACTGGTTAATAGAAAATATGTATTAGATAGTTTATCGGCTCTGAGTGCCCTTGATGGTATGCCAATCAAGAAAAATCAGGGTAATAGAAGGTAAAAAGAACTTGTGAGGTCTAAGATCCATAAAATGCCAGAGGCATGAAGAGGACCTATGAGATCGATGAGGTTAGTTCCCTTGCAAACTTTGAGCGTCCTTGGTTTATTAGTTTAACATTTCTTTTATTTCTCAGAAATCACTAACAGAGGGCTGGAAGTCATAGTTTCATTTTCACAACTTCGTATGGTGTTGGAGTCATGATTTTGTGTGATGGAATGAAATATCTTAAATACTGTAAATGTATGATAATCTGTACAATCTATGTGTCTTTATTCATAAGCACATAACTAATTAAATTCCAAATGATATATTTTTTTAAAAATATTGTTGTCTTTATTCATAAGCACAAAACTAATTAAATTACAAATTATTTTCTTAAAACATTATAAACACAACAATAAATAATCACATAATCTATTTTTCTTAATCTTATATTAAATTTTATATTAAAATAGTTTTAAAATTACAACATATAAATGATTGGATTATTATGTTCAAATAAGAAGAAAATACAAGATGAAAATTTTTATTTATTTAAACATAATTTATTTTGAATAAATATTTTGGTATTAAAATATTTAAAAAAAATAAAATACTTATACAAAAGTCCGCGCGTATGCGCGGATATTGGCCTAGTATAACTGAATGTGCTATAGGTGCAATAATGGTGAATGTGTTCTCTTATTTCATTTTATCACAATTCGATCATGTAATTGTAGTCCGTCCAACATATGTTTCGTGATTGCTAGATAGGATTTGGTAAAATATATGTTATATCCAAGTTAAAAATCAAATCCTTAATCCTAAAATCTAAACAAAAGTGATATATTTCTTTAGTTTGAAAAGATTCATCGTACTTTTTAGTATTATTCTTTAATTGTTTTTTGGTAAATATGAATTTTTATTTATCAGAAACTTACCATCAACTTCCTCCCTTGTGGAGAACGTTTGTAAAAGCTCAGCCGAAAAGGCTTATCGAGCTCAAAGTCTTGTTCATTCGCTTTTATTGGCTGAAGAACTCGCCCTTTTGAAAGTGCGACCGGTTATTATCAGTGATTGTAACCAATTCTATCTCTACCTTTATGCTTTACTTTTATTCCATGTATCAAGGTCTATTGTTCGAGATCCGGACTCTTTGGCAAAGAGATCCGGCTCCTTTGGATTGTAACCACAACTTAAGATTAATATAAGAAAGATTTGTACCAAAATTTTTGTTTTTATCAAAAACGAATCAAAGTGCGATACAAAAGATCAGTTAATTAGGATGATGAGTAAATATAATTTGAAAAAAAAATTATTACAGATTTTTTTTAACTAAAAATACAATTTCATTATGATTCTGACTAACGTAATTAAAATTTGTTTCTTTTATCCAGGATGCCCGTATGCCGTAGTTGTATACCACTACAAAAAATTTCACCAACACTTGACAATTTTTTTCAAAACAAATTTTTGTAAATCTATTTATATAATACTTGTTTGTTTTTTTTTTTTCCAATTATTATAAAAGTTCATCCTATTAAAATGTATGCAAAAATGTAGTCAAATCACGAATGTACCAAGAGGGTTTATACATTATGGACATAATAAGATATTTTCTTAGCACAGTTGTCCAGCAAGGTCGAACAAAATTCACATTTGTGTGTCATTGACTATATATTTGTTTTCTACCGATATTTTTTACTTGCTCAGGTTAGCAGATGTGGATTTTCTATTGTATTGACAGAGACCTACTATTAAACATCTAAATTAATCACGTTTTAACTTTTTGTTGCCAACAAATTAATCACGTTAATCATGTTCTCACATAGAAGAGTGTTATATTTAATTTTAGGTGCGTCATTCTTTTATATTATTTCCCCGGCAACATTGTGACGCGTAATTGATCCCCAATCATCCCAAATCGGTCACGTTTTGCACATGATTTTGTCGTTAATGATATACACTCCTAAAAAAAAAAAAAAAAAAAAAATTGATATACACTCCTTGTTTGTCATAAAATTAATTTAAACAACGGTGGATTACGCATATTAAAATTTAGTTTTGAGTATAGGATCAAGTTTTTATTTCTGGGTTTCGATTTGATTAACAACCATAACTATATGGAAGTCCCAGCAGCATAGCATGCATAACATGGAGGTACAATTGTACGTGCGAGGGTGGGTACACACGTGTGTCGTGTAAATGGAGAATCCGATGCCCAAGCGAGTAAGCAAGCAATTGTCAAAAAGCAACCGATCTCAATTGATTTTCTTAGTTTAAAAATTTTTTAAAAAGGGAAACAAAAAGGCACACACTAAGGGAAAAGAATAATCGTAGAAGACATGACTCCTCCACAACAAAAAGGAGTATAAAATTAATTTAAAATTACCTTGATTCGTATAAACCATTTATATCTGATCAAAGCCTCACAAGATCGATCATATCAGTTCTCTAACCTGAGTTTCGAGGAAACATTTTTAGTGAGAAAAAGGAAAGCTTTGGAATTGAAAGTAACAGAAGATATTAATGGATGGTTCAGGTTCCAAAGGAGGAGGAGGAGCTATGAAGCCGGCGATTCTGAGGGTTGGTGTTGCTCTTGTACTATCAGCAACTGGTTTGATCTTGGTCAGGTTCGTGTCTCGGCAAGAAGATAATGAGGTTACTTCTTCTGCAAGCAATCCATAGTTTTCTTCATCATCTAGCAGAGGAAATGATGGAGAAGAAGAAGAAGAAGAAACAGAGAGCCTAGATCATCAGAAGCGAGAGATTCTCAGCCTGACTTCGAGATTCGAGGAGCTTCAGAGGAAGGAATACGAGATGGAGTTGCGTTTCGAACGGTATTGTAGCTTGAAAGATCAAGAAGTCATGCTTATGGAGCATAAAAGTATGTTGAGTCATGAGAAATCTCAATTAGATTTCTTCCGTAGAGAAGTTTCGGCTATGGAGGAAGAACACAAGAGGGGTCAAGATTTGGTGATTGTGTATCTCAAACTGGTGGGAGAAATCCAAGAGTTGAGATCAGAGAATGGGTTACTTGAGGGAAAAGCAAAGAAGCTCAGAAGAAGATCAAAGCAGTTATACCGCGTTGTTAACGAAAAGAGCAGGAGGAGTATTGGCGTGGAAAAAGCGTTCTTGAAATGTCTTGATGAATTGGAGATGAAGAATAATGTTGTGAAGGAACTTGAAGGTGAAGTTAAAGATCTGAAAGCTAACGTTGATGTGTTGCAAGAGGAAAAGGGAGAAGTATCCAGGAAGGCTTCAGAAAATTCAAAATCAGAGGTAAGTATTGATTTTTGGGATCCAAATTCAACGATTCGTTATTACTTTATATTGATTGGCACGTTTTTGCTCTTTTGAAGATGGTGAGTGTAGAGGACTATAGAAGGGTATTAGAAGAGTACAAGGATCTTAAGAAGGATTATGCTAATGGAGTGAAGGAGGTGATTAACCTGAGATGGAGCAATGCTTGTTTGAGGCACGAGGTGATGAGAAATGGAACTAATTATGGGGAAGTAGCGTTTTCTCCAAATCGAAACTTGCAAGAGTTGGAATTGGAGATTCAAGCGGATGCTCTTGCGTTGACAGTTGCTAACGGGCATCATGAGGAGAATAACCATAATCATCATCATGAATCTTCGAGGAAGAGGTTGATGAAGAAGCTGAAGAGATGGGTTGAAGGAAATGAGAAAGGAAAAACAACAAAGTCAGAGGAAAGATGTTTCGGAAGGCACTCTTTGACGGTGGAACGGCCTGAGGAAGAACGGATGTTTCATTCAAGAAGATCTTGCTCTAGCTTGTAAATGTGAAAGAGACTTGCTTTACAAGCGAATCATTCAATGTTTTAAGAGTTTCTCCGAAATAACCATAGTCATGAAAATGATTTATGCAATGTGTATTGTGCATAAGAGAATGAAAAAGCAAACTACAAAATCAATCCAGGAACTAAAAAAAAGAATCCAACAAAGAGTCTGTAGAAACTAGAAATCGAGAGAAGTAATTTTTCATTTAATCATTTCACCCAACCGAAACGCCAGACGCCAAGTAATCAGAACGATGAGTGTTAGGACCGGCCAGATTTGTCTTTGCTGACTTGAGAACCTCTAACGCTTCGTGAACTTTAACAGGTAAGTATTCTGGTGACTTGAGCAAAGGAAGCAATTCCGAGTAATCCATTTCCAGAAGCATTCCTGTGATTTTGGCAGCAAGTTGTGGCTGCACACGCATGTATATAGAAACATCCACGTATTACAATTCATTATAATATAATGTAAGGATCGGATCATTAATCCAATCCGAATATTTATAGAAATGATCGAATCCAAGAACCACCAACCTCGAGTTTCTCAACAAGAGGATAGAGACGCTCTCCGAGCATTTGCTTCTGCATCTCAAGTGGTGCAGCAAAAGGCATATTACTATGTGTTTCAGATTGTCCTCTTCGGATTGCTTTCTTCATTTCTTTTCCACGACCATAAGATCTGTTGCTCTGCTGCATAAGCTTTAAAAAGCGAATTTGAAAAACGTCTCGCAGTGGGCTATAAAAGGTAAAGTAATTTTGGTAAAATAACAAGCCCCAAATACCTGCTGGTTCAAAAAGTCTCTTGACAAAGGAAGTATTTGAGTAGACTGATGATACACATGTGGCACATACGAAACAGCATTCCCATTCAGTCTTCCTCTGCTGTTCTGCTTATTCTGCCTTGACGCATTAGCAGGCTACCAGAAATCTTTCCGTCAAACACTAATTATCAAAGTGAACATTCTTTCAACACATAAGAATCATTTAAAATATTATACCATGGGGGGATATGTGACTGCTTGAAAGGTGGGATTTGATGAATTGATCAGATTAGTGGACTTCCACATCGGGGCTAGATTCTGATATACCATCCCGGATTGAGGATTCGTGTAGTAGAGTGAAGGATACGTCCCTGGTATGACAGAAGCTGAAGAACTGCTTCCTCCTGCTTCCACACGCTTGCCAAACTGAACCTGTAACTGCATTTTCCTATCCTCTTTTCTTTGAGCAATCGCCACATATAGTAGTTTCCCATGAAACATATGCCCTGTAGCGCACCAATATATGATTATATGAGCTAAGAGCTGTGTCATAAAACCATTGTCTATCAACAATATATGATCCTGCAGCTTACCATGAAAGTTTTTCACAGCCTTAATAGCTTCTTCAGGTGTTGAGAAGCATACAAATCCAAACCCCTTGCTCATTCCTTTCTCATCACACATTAGCTTTGCCGAAGTGATTGTGCCACATTGACTGAAGTTTTCTCTCAGCTCCTCCTCAGTAACATCAACATCAATGTTTTTCACATATATGTTTGACACCTTCAATCCAAAATTAGATTGAAACAACCAACGATTTCAATATAAGGTGTCTGAAACAACCAACGATTTCAATATATCATATCAAACCGACAGAGGCTTCAATCTATATGATAAAATACCTTAGCTTTCATCTTCTGTTCTTTGCATTTCTCTTCAAATTGTTGCCTTAACAGTTGCTCCCGTTCTGCCTTCTTCTGTGCCCTTCCTACATACAGAGTCTTCGTACCTAGCCAGAGCAAACAAAGGATTAAATAACTTGGCAAGACTTAAGGATGTTTAATTGTCTCATAAAACAAACAGATCCGTCAGACCAAATTGTGTTCCATTCATTGTTTCTGATGCCCGTCTTGCATCCTCTGGGTTTTCAAAGTTGACAAAGGCAAATCCTTTACATGATCCGTTTTCATCCTTTGCAATTGCTAGGCTACCAATTTTACCAAACTCCGAGAACTTCTCACTTAGAAGATCCTCACTGACATCTGCATCTAGATTCTTCATGTACAAGTTTGTGTACTTGACCTCAGGTTTCGCTCGATCTGTCCTTTTCATGAATTTTCCAACATAGCTGTGAATAGATTTACCCAAAGATTCAGATGTGGAAACCATTGATAAAACATAATGATGGAAGTCAGATCTCTCAATTTAAGCATAGTCCAACAACACAGTTTTAGAAATCATTGAGTAAGAAAGTCTTACATCTCCTTGTCAGCAACAATGGTACCATTCAGATTCTCAACAGCAGCATGTGCAGCGTCTTCTTGCTCAAATTGAACAAAACCATAACCCCGACTCTTTCCATCTTCAAAAGTTGCAACCTTACAGGAAACAATGTTCCCAAATTTCTTGAACATAACTTGCAGATCAGCATTGTTGATTGACTCGGGCAAATTCTAAAAAAAATAACAACAATAATCACCATCAACACAACAAAACCAACACCATTCAGACATTAAGAGGAATATCCATCTTTTTGAGGTAGAGAACTAGTACTACCTTAACGAAGACATTTCCAACCCCGTTTCTCCTAGCATCAGGTCCTCGCACAGACCACATTACTCGAATCATTTTTCCATTCAACGTACTGTGATTCTTTTCCTCGATGGCTAGGTTAGCTGCACAATTGAAGTAAAGAATACTATGAGACAACATCCTAATCAAGAATGGGGATAAATATTATTTCAGGTCAGGTACACGAGGAACATATTCTTTTAATATGTTCAACCAATCATAGCCAAACAAACTGTCAATATTATACTTTGTAGTCAATATCAGGTTCTTGAGACTAAGTCGCTCGAATTAAGCATGAAGCTCAGCGAAAAGGTCAGAAATCCAAGGCGTGATCAGTTTACAACAAATCTCTACACGCTAACAAAAACAGATCCGTTTACCCGATCACGAAAAATCAAGGAGAAAATTCGTGGAAATGCATAGATAAATGAGGATTGGAGAAGACAGCAATATTTTCCCGGGAAAATCGGCCAAATATACACAGATTCTCCACCGATTATCAATCCAAAGTGTGCAAAACAACGTAGACAAGAGAAAATGATATAGACGACGATAATCGACGAAACGCCTCTCCCTAACCTTCAATCAGGAAACAAAATCCGGAAAAAAAGACGAAATCAAATCAAAGAGATGAAGAAGAGTACCGTCCTGACGCGAGAGAAAGTTGGCGTAGCCATAACAGAGAGAGCGACCAGTGGAGGCGTCTTTACAAAGACGGACAGAAGTTAAGCTCTTGTAATCGGCGAACGCGTCGTAGAGTATACCTTCGGTGACGCCAGGATGTAGGTCGCCGACGTAAAGCGACGCCGACACTGTAGAAGCCGATCCCGAAGCATCCGCCGCGGGAAATGTAGCCGCCATTGCTCTGATTCCTCAAAAGAAACAGTACCAACACAATGCACAAAACGACGAGAGATGCGGAAGAGAGAGAGAGAGAAAATGACAAGAAACTGAAATCGGTAAGGGTGATAACAAATCGAGGCCGTTACACCTCCTGAGCTTTATATATTCCGTTCAGTGGCGTTTCGTCGCGACTCGTGGCGTTTCGTTTATATGATTTTTCTCTTAGGACTTGTTTGGACTTTAATTGTGAGAGGGAGAGAGTGGAAGAAGCAGAGAGGAGATTTTTGCATGGAAGGACAATTTCGAGTGACTGTTCGCTAAAAAGTTAACTTTTACATATGTAGAAACACACCATTTTTTGATAGGAAATTGTGGAAACAAACAAAATAAAAGTGAATCATCAGGTTCTCGTTTTCAAAGTATTATCGTCCTACTATTGGAAATCCTTTTTTAATAAATAATTATATATTTTGGCATTTCTCAAGAAAAACCCTAACTGAAGAACATGACGTAAATTTTTCCTTAATTCAAATAAAAAAGCAACCGGGGAAGGATTACAGAGAATAGGCCTCTAATATTATAGTTAGAGGCCACAATTAACCTCTTTTTTTTTTTTTTCACAAGGAGGGTTATCTACATAAAACCGGTACTACTTACTGCAACAGAGGAGATATGAGAATGGTGAAAAGAATCAAAGGAACTCAACAAAATCAGCTACACTACTCTAAACACACAAAAAAAGTGAAACTATATAAAGTTTACGTCAAGGAGGAAAAAGTACAAAGAAGCAGAGCCAATAGGATGCTAGAGAACAATTTTGATAGCATGTCTTTTGTTGAGATGCTCAAGCATGGTTGCCCTGAGTTTACAAGATCCTTTCCTGAAGTTACCGATACATTCACAGACATCGAACCTGTCAAACAAAATCACGTTTTCCAAGTTCAGATGAAGATAACCGATGACTAGAGTTTCCTAAATGACATGACTACTGAGATTATACTTACAATCATAGTCTGCCCATCCAATCCGTTGCCGAGCAAGATCATACACAAAGACTTTATCTTTAAGGACAAGATCTGCAAAACAAAACAGGATTGATATATACACAGTTGGGACAATCAAACCCGAAAGTCATAGAACTCAATGTCTGACCTCCTAAAATGTTTTGTTCTTCCAGAGCTTTCGTAAAACCAATGCACCACATCGACGCACCATCCTGCTAGATAGGAGAGATAAAGTTACTAGATTGCATATAAAACCAGACTGTTTTAGATCTACTAGTTTTATGTATATATAACTAGTAGAAGAGCTTACATAGAAACCATAATGAAATAAGTAGTCCTGAGGTCTTAACATCATTGATGCACCACCAGCAAAGTTGAGACTAACTGGAGGAAACATGTCATTTATGCTGCACAAACACACCAAAACCAAGAGAACTCTCCCCTTAACTTTGAACTACAGAAAAAAGAATTTGAGCATTGCAGTTATAGATAAGGAGGCATACCTAGTCGAGACCAAATAGCACTGCTCTCCATTGGAAATGATTGGTGTTGCCAACTGTGACACGCTGTTTGTTATCTGCAGACAGTACAACGACATCATTGATTTGAAAGCCAGATTCTCAGACGAAACACACAAGAAATCCACAAACTTACAGCATTGAGAAAGGGATCATAAGCCTCTTTCACCAGATATGTCAAAGTGGTTCCCGTGTCAACAATAGTACCACGGGTATTTGATGTTTCAAACGCCACTGAATCAATGGACAGCATCTGTCCATTCACGCCAATGCTCAGCAGATTTAAGTTATAGTGAGGCCTGTGATACGTAATTAAAATGTCAAATAGATTCGTAACAATTTCAGAACAAGTTGGGAGGCAGCAAAAGAATGAATCATTGGGAGGCAACAATATGTTAGAATCCAAACCTGTACACTCCTTTATTCAATTCACCAAAGAAAAACAAATCAAAAAGATAACGAGAAAATATCTACTCTCGGCCCAATTCCCTATCCCAAACGCTAGACAGACATTCTGCCCAACTTCCTATTAACCTGTTAGCTCTCTAGCTAACCGATTCAACGATTGTTGCTGAGCTGTCAACACAGCTACAATCCACTACAAACCACCTCTGCTACATATAATTCTCATGCTCTAGACTAACACAGAGTGTTATCACAATTTCAGCTTATGACGGCATAATACAATCAAGGAGAGAATATTATAAGTAGTGGTTAGTGAGCTTACTGTGATGGGACAAGAGGACTATAAACCATTCCTGGGACCAATATCTCGCCAAGGACAAAGACACCGCCCCCACTACCATCTCCCTTCAAGCAATGAGAAAACACTGGTGGTGTAATCCCACGTGATGACAATTGAGAAACAACTGACAACTTTCCCTTGCCAAAACCAAATATTCCATCCACTGCTTTCTCTGACTTTGTCAGGTCCCCAGATTGGTAGGTGCTACAGCTGTTGCAAATAGAAGAAAATCATTTAAAAAGTTTTAAGATCTTTAATTGGCCATGCACTCTCATGCAAACATAAGGGCCAGTGTTTTGATAGAAAAAGCTCTCACCCAAAAACAATGGGAGCAGATGAATTTGCAACCAACGACTCTCCCAAAATGGCGTCAAAATAGAACGTGTCAGTCATGTAGTAACCTGAAGTCCCGCTTCCATCGCCATAGCGAAAGGAGTAACCGCACTGGTTATTCTCAGAACATTGTGCGGCTGTTGTCTGGAAAGCTGAAGAACAAATCGGATCTGAACAAGTCACAGAGCCAGCAGTCAAGGAACCAGGAGCATCAAAGAAATGGAGCTCGATCTGAAATGAATTTGGAGAAAGAGAAGGATAAGCCCTTCACACTTCTCTGAAGTTGTTTCCCACAACATATTCTATTAAGTAAAAAAACTAAGATAAAGCCACTTACTCCAAGTCCACTGGAGCGAGGGCAATTACTGCAAGAACTACAAGTAACCCACAAGATATCACTCCCAGTATCAATCTGAACATTGAATTCTGTGGGAGGAGAACCCAGCTTGACCTTTGTGAAATAAAGCCTACCAAGAAACAGTATACAGATATATCACATAAAAGAAGATTTGTCCACACAAAAAAAAAGCTGAGAAAACCCATTGAACTAAAAGGAGCGATCCAATAACAGAGTGTGCAAATGTGACATACATAGTCGTCTTGGAGCTGCAACAAAAGAAAAGAAAGGAGACAAAGTGAATAAGATCTTAACTCAGCAAGATAAAGCCAAGGGCTAAACCCGGCAAAAAAAGGAAAACATAACAAAAACTCCGAAAACCCTAACTCTGTCAATTTCATCACAGAATTTGGTAAAAGAGATTAAAAGAGGTAGCTGAAAACGATCTTAAATCAATCTGAAACACCGATTATGACAAGAAGGCAGACATTTCTGATTTCTACCAGGAACAAGAAATTAGAGTACACAGAAAAAGAAACCCCCAACAAGATTAAGAAATTACCCGACGAGGAAAGGATCTGAAGAGCCTTGAACTGGAAAGTCCACGACGCCGCCGACGGAGCTTTGGCGACCACCGCCCAATAAGATTCGCGCGTGCCTGACACGATCACGCGTCCTGAGTTCACTCAGCTCCACTGGCTCGTCGAGAGGAAAAGCCCTCTCTAGAGACAGAATCTTGGCCGGACCAGCTGCGTAGCTCGCAAACGGCGACGCGAACACAATCACGGCCAACGACAACACAAACGCTACAGCGGCGAGAAGCAACATGAGGCACCGAAAGAGACGCATTCAAGCAGTAGCTCGTTCGGATTCTGGTGGTATTCCCAATAGACAAAGTTACAAAGAGCGACACAGGTGCTCGATTCTTCGCATCGAGCGAGGGACAGGAAAACAAAAAGAACTGACAGAGAGAGAGAGAGAGAGAGACGTTCTAAAATGTTTTAGCGGAGAATAGTGGGGCTTAAAGGAAATATATATATACGAAAATGATTTGAGTTTGGTTTAGTTTGGTTTTGGTTCGGTATATATTGGTTTCTTCGTCGTCTCAACTTTCGTATTTTTATTTTTAGCTTCCTTCTCCTTTGCTTCGTTTTCTCAATCAGATAAACCGGGTTTTTTTTTTTTTTTTTAATAAGGGATGTTGGTAAGGTACTAAGGTAGTAAGAGCATATGATCCGGATCAACCAAATTCGTTATTTCCGCTATTATATATTATGAGAAAATAAGTTTCTTATACGCAAGTAAAATCTTGGACAATTTTTCTGAGCAGTTATAGGTTACTGAGGCTTATTAAATTAGTGACCACGGCACTCGTAAGAAACTATACGACAACCATCGAATATTCAAGTGCTTATCAGTAAGTAGCTTAATCTTTTTTTTTCGGTAAACAAGTAGCTTAATCTTTTTCCTGTTGTTTTCAATAGATACGTCAAAACTCTAAAGTCTAAACCATGTTTGTATTAAGAAGATGAAGTATGCATGATCTATTCTTGGTTAGTTGTCGGGAACTAGTATGTATTCGGATAAAATATCGAAACAAGTAAGAGCATATGACACGATAATTCACAACAACATAAAATGAAATTATTAGTAAGTTTATTTTAATATTAAAAATTGACTTGAAGGTGAGTCGCGTCTAGTCAATGATCCAAAAGGGCACGTTAAAGAATGAGGCTGGTAAAATTGTGGTGTGTTTTTCCAAAGGAAGACAATTTGGACACATGCCACGTCACCCTCACCTTTTCTTACACATTTTTTTCGCCAAATATCGTCAAAATGCATTTGCTGAAACGAATTATAAGTTTCGTATATCTCACTTCAGAGTTTCACACCCAAATGAGGAAGATCCAGTAACAAAAAAGATTCAGATTCAGAGATCATAACATGATTCTGTAATCCAATAGTATTGATTTCCAGATAGATCTCAACAATGAACCATTTTCAAACTTGCTTCTTATACTTCCGCATCAAATAAGGAAAAACAAAAAGCTTCGTTTGTTTCAACCGATGGATGAAGTTTTAGCAGCGAGATGAATCAAAGCCCGTTGATGATACTTGCTTCTTAGCTTCTTATATTTCTGCACAAATGCAGCTGTTTCAATATCCTTCTCCATAAACTTCTGTAGCAACTCCTCGGATTCTTCATCGGCCTTGTTCATAGCATCTGCGATGAACAAAAAAAACCGGGATTGTGTTTAGAAACTGCTGTGCATAATTTAGTTACACATAAATGATATTGAGTGAAGCAACTAATGTTTTACCTTGAAGTTTATGAAGAAGAGAACCTGGAGAGTAGAATTTGAGGATCTCTTCTCTTTGATTCTCAAGCTCATTGAGCTTCTCTTGAGCAGTTGCAAGCTCGGTTGTACGGATTATTCTGCACTGTTAAAAAATGATTTTACAGATGGTGAGAAAGTTTCATATACTAAATAGTCAATACAACTCACTCAAATACGAATAATATACTCACTTGGTTTCTGAGTTCCACTATCTGTGGTTCCTTCTCCATGTTTTCTCCTGTTATATTAGCATGAATGTTTTAGATCTCTTGATGAAAATTCTACTTTCATCGTTAAGTAAATAGTCTTACGAGAACTCACTAGCTAGATGTAATGTTTCTTTGCGAAGCTCTTCTCTGATCTGATGAACATAAAGAAAAGCACAAGATTAAATCATCTCAAAAACGTAAATAGTGAAGAAGCTACATTTCTTAAGATTGAAGGATGGTTTTTATACTTCGTTTTTTCGGGCTTACGTTGTTTTGAATTGTGACCTGCTCAAGCGAGTGCAGAAACTGTTGATATGCATCCTTGTCAGACAAAAGCTTCCTGAGCTCATCCACACTGGAACACAAGTATCGAAGAAGACAGTATATGTGTGATAAGAGAAAGACCACAAGACAGATGATATACTGACAAGTCCAGAAATCGACTCCTTTTATATCTCTCTGTAAATCTTAGATAATTTCAGCAACCAAACTATCGGAACCACCAGTAACCTAGGGTTTGTTTTAGAGTTAACCTAAACTCTTCAGTCTCCCAGGCCTAAAAGGCCCTAAAGTCATAATGAAGAAGACAAGAAATGTGTGACGCATGACATATGAAATACACATACATACATACATATCAGGAACAAAAGAAGCACACAGAAAGATTCAAGGAATTTGAAAGCTAACCTTTTGTCTTTTAAAAAGGAAATAATGCCGGCGGCTTCACCTGGTGACACATGTGATGGAATCTGCCCTGATGTTTGAGGCCGGGATGAGCTAGGCGAGGTGACCAGAGATGGCGAATACCACGGCTGTGCAGATGGTTCTGTAGAAGGACGAGACTGCTCTTGTTGCTCTTTTGATCCCCTGGGTTTTTAAACAAAATGCAAAACATTCTAAAATACTACCTAAAATTGTTCCAAGACCCAATATACAGCATCTTATCGATATTATACTAACATTGCATAATCTAAACACGAGATGAGCTGCTCTTAAAGATTACATCAGAAGTGCATTAAATCATTGAGAATCTTCTCTCATCAGAATTGCATTAAATCATTGAGAATTATACTATTTGATTATATGAAGGCTCAAATCTACTCTACTTTCGAGAAACCCTCTCATGAATTACCGTAGAGAGACCAGCAGCAACAAAGCTTTCAAGGAAGATTATACATCAGGATGTTCTAAATCTGATAGCAGCAGCTATAAACCCTAACTCAATGGCTCTAGAGAGTTCAAGTAAGCAAAACTCTACACAAAACACCATTAACAGGAAGTAATTACCAAAAAAGCAGAATTCCTTGATCACGAAGAGACGTGCCCATAACACATAAAATTGAATTCCCCAAAATGATCATAATCAAAAGTAGATACAAACATAATCGAGCGAACGTAAAAGAGAGTAAAAGATGGCATAATCACAAAGAACAAATTAAGCCCAATCAGATCATGAAGTTGAAATTTTTACCAGAAATTGAACATGGTTCGTCGAGTCTACCGATCAGCCAAAGGGTTTTCGACAGAAGAAAATTTCGTAATCAGAAGAGCGAATCACTAATTTTCCGTATACAAGAAATAATCGAGAAACTTTATAGAAGATGAACGATCGAGGAATATAATCGGCAATTGCCTAGAATCGTATTTTTGTTTTTGTCAGCGAGAAAATACTTTTCTTTTGTTTTCTCTTCTTCGCTTCATGCTATCTAACTTAATGGGCCTTTTTATATGTAGTGCCCACCAATGATTTTGGGCCTCATCGACTACATTTAGAGGGCTCGAAGAGTTAGCACTTTGCACTAACAGTGTTGAGTAAAGATTACAAGATCGAATAAATGGTTGGTCCGCAGAATTTTTGACAAAAGTAGGCTCGTGCTTAATTTCATATTCTTCTGCAATTTGCTTTCCTTTAGACTCACTTGGTTCCTTTAGTGCGTATGGATATTGTTGTCATTAGAAACATCAATCCGAAGATGTCATACACAAGTGATCAGACATGCTTTTAATGAAGAATCTGATCTCAGTAGCACAAAGGTGAAGACAACAAAATAAACTCTTTTGATGTAATGCGGACTAAAAGTGATGGTTCCCTCTGGTAGGACGACACACATGGTTACGTTTACGAGCATGTTCTTCGTTGTGGTGCTGTGTCCTACATGCGTATCCGTACCAACAGTCTCCTCTCGCTGCTGCATCCGCTGGCAACTGATCTCTGGGCAGTGTTATCCGGAACCAGTATAAAAGGAACCCCACCAGCTTCTCATAACAATCACTGCATGCACAACACAATCTTATCACAATGGAAAGAAATTTTAAGACATTTAAATCAAATTAATTTAACATATTACTACTGTGCAAGCAAACAGCAGTGTGCTTTTTGAATGTTTTGTTTGAAGAGAAAGAATCAGAAGAGTATCCACCCTAGACTAGTAACTTACTTGCAAACATGTGTTGATGCTGTTATCGTCTCAGCGTGATTCAGAGGCATTCGAGAGCGGTCTGCATAAAAAGTCATCATTACAACTAAATAAATACATAGACATAAGCATATCATTAAATGGAAAGAATACATTTTGACTTTGTGGTTTAGGGTCAAGAATGATAACAACCATTTCCTCCTTGTAGAGCTCAAGGAGGGAAATCAAGTTTAGTTTCTTTAAATATCAAACGTTTGGGACAAATTGGTTTGCCCTATTAATCTTATTGTGCTATAGCTAATCTGAAAATCTTAAGATTACCGATTTCTCTATTGTTGAAACGCCGGAACCACTCTGCTGCAACATCCTGCACAGTTTTCCCCATCTGGGCAATGCATCTTTGTGTTATCTACAAAAACCACAGAGAATGTCACCCAAAAAAAAGAAGAGAAATCAATAGTCTGTTAAAGGAAATTCCTTACATCTTGTTCATGGCGATTCATTTCATGGGTTATGAATGGAATCCTTGTAACTGTGCGTTCCGAGATCTGCAAATATTAGTAAGAAATAATGAAAAAAGAGAGGAATAAATTTTATACATCTTGTGAACATTATCATGCAAGTGATTGGAGCAGAAGGGAAACCCCTGGGTAAATGTCAAAAGCTGAAAGAACAAATAAACAAAACTATCTTGATCATAGCAGTCCTAACCACAGGACAGTAGTATCAACATGCCTAACATGGGCAAACATTGGACACTATTGGTTAGATCATAGCTCAACATACAGGTCTGAAAGTTTCTCGACTGCAGACTGGAGTAGATTCACCGTGTGTAACATTTTCGGAACTCCAATAAGCACCACAAAACGGCCTATCACATCCCATGCCTGCAATAAACTAGAGTTAAGTGTGTGTGTATATATATATAATAAAACATGTTTCAAGATTTTTCTTTCCTACTGAGCATGTTTAAATATTAATATAGCCACATTTCAGTCCAACCTTGTAACATCCAGCACAAAGAAACAGAAAAAAAAAAATACTTTTCTCCTTATTCTCCCAGCATCCCTATGTTTTTATTTACAGATGACATATTTGAGTATCAGTACAAAACAAGGTTACCAATAGGACATACAGTTATCCTTTCACTTGATACAAACTTTCATAACTGAGCAAATGAAAGCAACAACAACAATGAACTTACAAAGTCAAGGTTGAAAGAAATTAACAACCAGTCTTGAAAGCTAGATGGAGATTATTTAAACTGTGAATAATGCAAAATAGAGAAGTATGTACTGCCACTTACAGTGTAACGGCACTTGAAGATTGGTTCTAAAGGGCATCATTCCTCCACACAGGTAGCATTGCAGATGTGCACCATGGCGTTCACACCGATAACCACCAATAGTAGCAACTGACAATATAGCCATTGGCGTAAAAGAATAAATCAACTTCCGTAAGACAGGAAAGTTGAGATAAAACCCATCAATGACAACATTTTTTTATGATACCTCTAGTCCTCATCTTTTTTAGATTTCCTGTTTCTCAAGTACATTCATCCTTTACCAGGACTATAATCAATATATAGTTTTGGTTTCCTTTGAATTACTTAATCCTCAATAAACTAGGAGAATAGCAAGAAAATAGATTTGAAAAATGGGTTTCAAATTCTAGTCTCAAAGTTCCTTTGGCATCAGCAAAGTTTTTAGCACAAGCTTACCCCACCGCTAATTCGGAAAATTAGCTCAATCACATAGTAAATTTAAAATGTCAAACTATTGGGTCTTTCTACCGTGAAAAAATGTAAGAAGCAAGCATCCACATAAAAATTTATTACCACATTGTGGGCATCGCAAACGCAAGCTATCTCGTTCTTCAAGTGTGGGAGAGAGCGTACTCAAACGACGTTTTCTCTTGCTCCCAATGATCTAAAATGTATGTCACTTGTAGAATTTAAGACAGCATGGCAGGTTTATAGAAATCATGACTGATTGCACTCGAAATACTATTAGTGTGTTTCAGCAATGGTAATGATTCATTAGTCACTTATACCAAGAAGTCAATGTGCTGCAAGAAAAACTTATCTTGATAACAGAGGCTTTATATATTTCCAAAAACAGTTACTTAATAGAAGATATTACAGCAAATACTTACAAGATTTGATTGTATTGATGCAGATGAGTCTAACACTGCGATATCTTCAGCTGGCCGCCTCAGTGCGGTATCCGCTTTTAATATATCCTAACATAACAAAAGCTCAAGCATAAATGAAGCACAGGAATATATGAAAAGGTTCTCTAGGAAAATGCTTGCAGTGTTTAGATAATTCTACCTCTTGTATGTTTTGCAGAAAATGATTTCTCCCCACAAATTGTACAGTTGTTCTGCACTGTGGACATAACACATGTTGATGTTTTTCCTCCGATCTCCGCATCCATTCTGAAAAACAGCCATTACTGCAGGCAGAACACATCAACCATTAATTACCAATACAGTGAAATATATTTATATATCTGTACAAAACCAACGAATGGCAGACCAGAAATTATGAAGGCAAGGTGCAGCTGTGACAACATCATGCCATACGTTTAAGCAGATACTGCATTTTGCATTATCAGGATCTATGGAAATCTGGAAAGCAAAAATCAAAGAGATAGATAAGAAACTCAACTTAACTTTTCAAAGAATCTAGAATTATGGACTATGGGTAGATATCATACTATCATAGAGCACCTTTAATAGCTGGGTTCTGGATTCTGGAGCAGGCATTACCGTAAATCTGTACTGCAAGTAACCTACAGAATTGAATAAAAAAATATATATCAAAATTTATTGTCTTGTTAAAAGTAACATCAGCATCAAACTCAACAAAGAAACCACATAAACAGTAACTTGAAATAAAATCCGAAACTAGAGCTTCATTATCAGAGGCTCAGAACCTACTTCAATGAGAAACATTTATAGCAATGCCATTGTCCATACATTTAATCTATTCTATTTGCCTACAAACTAAATCATAGCAAAATTACTTTTTTCCATTATAGACACAATGCACCAAATACTTTTTTTTTTAAAAATTAAGCATTTCATTGACCTGGACTGTACAACTATCCATGCCATTTTCTAGATGAAAACAAAAAGGCTTTAGATAATAAACTGACAACTCAGAGAGACAAAATGGTAAGCACGTCGAACCTTGTCCTCCAGGGCCAGGAACAATTTCAGATCCACACATGATATCGACAGCACCATCTTTCGGGATGATAGCCTCATCAACAAGTATAGCATCCAAACTAAGCAGCAGGTACCGTAATTCAGAAAACGCAACAAATCCAAATAAAGAAAGATGTGAAGGTAAACAAAGAAAACAAAACACCAGCACTCAGAAAGAAATCCAAAACGGAATTGGCATACCTCTTGTTATGTATAGTGGCAGAACCTGGACCCAAATTCTTTGTTATTCTGCACCATTCGTGTCGTTCTAGGGAAGATGGTTTAATCTCCGAGCATATTACCATATCATTGCACCTAATCTCGATGTCTGAGAATCTGGTGTCAAGGGGAACTGCAAATTTGAACAGAATCAGTCTGAAAGACCCAAACATAACAGTGCATTAGTTTAAAAGGAAACGAGAAAAAGAACAACTAGAACGATCAGGAATCTTTAACACATAATCAACATTTGGTAGCTATTGGAAAAATTATCCGAATACAGATGAGATATCATCAATAAGAGAAGATCACACCCCAAGGAAGCAAGACATTTGATTGCAATTCTCGGAAGAAGAGCAAAATAAATGACCGGAAAGAGAGAGAGAGAGAAAGGCTGACCCAGTTTGGCCCATGCATCATCGGAGGGACTCGAACCAGAGGATTGACCAGTTTCCGCCGTCATCGGAGTTCAGTTGCGAAATATACAAAGCTTTCAGTGAACGACAACCGCTGGGACAAATCGGCGAACGCGAATTTTGTTACGGGAGAAATGAGAATGGCCCTGTTCGTTTGAGTGTCGCCGGCGATGGGCGACAGATTCGTGTTCGTTTGACCTTCGCTGAACCAGCAACAAAATCCGGCGATCGGCGACTGCGAATTTTGTTTTGTCAGCGAGAAAAAATACTTTTCTTTTGTTTCTCTTCTTCGCTTCATGTCATGTTTGTTTATCTAATTTTGCTGAGTTATTACCATTAATGGGCCTTTTTATACGCATGCATGGTCCATTAATTTAGAAAGTTGACATATACAAATACAGACATATTGAAACTCTTATATGTGGGCCTTTATTGTTGGCCCATAAGTGATTTTCGGCCTAATCCTACGGTCATCAATTACATGCATTATACAAATCTGACAATCTCTGTTCTCTACCATCACCTAGTTTTAGCTCAATTCCTTATTTTCTTTCGGGATAACCAGATAGCCTGATGTTCTTATTATTTAAGCCGTCTACAGTAAACAAGAAAAATGTGAAATTCGTTTTCCATCTTTTGATCCACTTGACGAGTTTTTGATCAACTCGAACAAACCACTGAACTATACGCTTAGTTATTTTAGTTTAATTTGTTTTTGAGTGAAACAAAACACCATTTTCAGTGATAATATGCAATGTCATATATAGTGTACGAAACGTCAAAAAAGTATGAAGTTTCTCGGTAAACATATTTTGAAAGCTGGCAATAATAATACAATCAGAGTTTAAAAAAAAATCATCGGGGATGTCAGTGTCATTCCAATCTTTGCATGTGGATCTTAGACTCCTCTTGCTCTTTAGACCTTCCCTCGAATTTCGACACCAAAATTAGTTATTTTTAAAGTGGTTTTCATATTCATAATTAGCATCTTATCAAGTTTTGTGGTCTTAAGGACTGATCTACAAGTCACTCTATGCAGCAATTTCTATGATCACTCCCTCCGACGGAGAGGACAAACCCACTTGGTTTGTAGGTGACGTTCTTTACAACTTCTTCCCTTCTTGGAATGTTTGGAATGAAATTAGGACTGCCTCTGTAGCTGTGAACTGGGCACCTCTAGTTTGGAACAAACTAGGAATCCCCAAGTATCGTTTTTGTTCTTGGTTATTCTCTTTGGACAGGAACCCGACAAAGGAGAGGATGTTATCATGGGGCTTGAATGTAGATCCATTATGTCTCCTCTGCTCCAACAACATTGAATCTAGGAACCACTTGTTCTTTGATTGTGCATACTCTACCGAAGTTTGGAGCTTCTGCACAACGACTCTATGCATCACAAACGCTTCTGCTAGTTGGTCTAACATTATCCGGTGGTTGCACTCCCCAGGAGTAGGCAAGGATAGGAGGTCCCTACTCCTTCTGGCTTGGCAAGCTGCGATCTACGAGATATGGTGTGAGAGAAACTCCAGGTTGCACCTAAAAAGTCCCCAAACATCAATCATCATCTCCAAGAGGATTGATCGTTTAATCCGCAACAAGATCGCCGCCATCGGCAGCACTAGACCTCAAAAAGCTTCTCGACTTCTCCAAACTTGGTTTAGTGGTTCACTTCTCCCTTAAGTATCCAAATCCTTCGTTCCCTTTGTTTGTTGAGGTTGCTCGGTTCTTAATGTTTCTTTGTATTTTTTAATTCTTTATCAAAAATCATGTATCCATTTTAGTTATCGCAATGAAAACCGTTTGACAAAAAAAAAAAAAAAGTTTTGTGGTCTTGAAACTTAAAAATTAAGTGATAATGAATGACTTAGTTTATGTCCATTATCTTTAGACTAATCTATTAAAATCAAATTATATTTTTTTTCTACAATGAAAGAAATGTATTTTGTTTGTACATGACGAATTAGCGGTTATTTTCAAATATTTTTTTTTTTTGCTGGCAGTCGTGGCTGCCTGGTTGGGGATATTGCTCACCACATGTAATTCATATATTTTTGTGGCTGGAGTTGTCGTTTTTCATTTCTCTTATTTCTTACTCTGTGAAGCTATGAACAACGTAGTGAGAACAAAAAATGTCATCTTCAGACGTTGTGAATAAAAAAATAAAGGTTAGACAATAATCAAATAAAATATTAATGGTTACCAGTTAGAGTTAAGAGACTTAAGCAATAATTCCAGGATCATGCATGCAGTTGTTATGATATCTCTCATTAAATACAAATGTGACTTTACTATATATAAAAAAGAAAAAAAAAATAAACAGAAAAACAATTTGAGTTCGAAAAAGAAAAAATGAATGATTAGTTGATCATGGTTTAAAATTGTCCTGAGCACGTAGGGTCCACAAAGTACATCGGAAGTACTGTTTCCGTTTACGGACATGGCCAGATACTTTAAAACCCCCTTTGAATCAGGAGACCTTGTCGGCTTTCAACGGTCAACTCTTTGACTAATCGAGCTACGTACATCGTGTCGTTTTTGGTTTCTACATACAAACAGCATGCCGGTCAGCGACGGTTAGAAACATTAGTACCGCGTAAATTTTTTTTTTTTTTATAACAAGTACCGCGTAATTTTAGATGACTAAGTCTCGTTTAACACAATCCCACATTCGAACACTATCAAATATATTTCGGCACATGTGCTCATTCTATTTTCAAACTCAGTCTTCTACAAAATCAATATTACATACGTAAAGCATACAGCATGATCGTGCCAGTATTCATTTGGCACAAAGTAATAGTCTTGATTCTTGAACCTTAACAACTTACCCCATTTTTTTTTTTTTTTTAATAACCGTGGGAGTTCCAAATCTTCGATCTATAGTCTTTCCGGTATCCGGAATCAGCCTTTAGATATTCCGATTTAAAGAATAACCCTCCGTACTAAAAAGAGTTTGAACTTACCCCATTTAATAGTTAACACTATATAAATTGTTATGAGCATTTTTTTACGTATCTTGTCTTTTTTTTTTAATTAGGAAAATTAGAATGATGATAAAGAGGGAAAATATCTGATTTACTCCTCAGCTTGCAAACTATAAGAAAAAAGCAACGAACTTTTTTCATGAAACTTCTTAGCTACACAAAACATTTTGAACAAATTAATCACTTTTCAGTTTAGTAAAATATACACATCTTTAAAACCAAATATATATATATATATATATACACATCTTATTTTAACAAAACAAATATACACATCTTATTGTAAAAAAGTGCGAAGAAACCTCTATCAACTGGAATATTTTGAAGTTTTTTTTTTTTTTTTGTATTGGATCATCTATTGGGATTCTAACCTAGCCAATGTCAATCACAATGAATATAAATCATTCTTGTTATTGTGATTTTTGCTCAACCATTTTTATAAGCAATATATATTAGTATCTGTCAAATGTGCATCTAAAGTTTCTTAAACTATTGCTTTTTTTTTAACTGCGTGAGTTTTGAACCTTCAACCTATAAAAACATTTTTATTGGGAGTATTTCAATGGAGTTCTCAATAATAAATAATTGAAAAATAAAATAAAAATAAGAGAGAGAATGAAGAGAGTATCTCAAATGAGAACCTTTCAGATACTCATGAAAAACTCATTTGATATGTGTCATCACATGATTGGTTCAACATTTTTTTATAATTAAAAATTTAATTATATAACTAAAATATATTAAAATATTAATTTTTTTTTGTTTTAGAAACTCAAAAATGTTCTTTTTGATGGAAATGCTCTAATCTCTGTCGTATTCTGAATCAAATTTTAGATATTTTAATTTAAAATATAAGTTCTTATACTAAAAAGAGTTTGAATCCAGAATATAAAGAAACTAATCTCTTGTACTATCACTATGCCACTATCTCTGGTGATTATTGCTTTTTTAAATTAAAATGTAGTTTTCTAATTTATGCACATGATACGATGAAATTGTTTGTAACTTTTCACTATATACTATAATTTCCGTCAAGGAACTTTCAGTTTCTTTCCGTTAAATTATTAAATTCGACATCCAAGTTTCATTTATGTAAGATCTCGCCGGCATAAATAGTTGAAAGCAAAGTTTAGAACATGAAATTGGTTAGTTTTGTGTCTTGTCACCTTTATAAAATAGTTGGAGTAACGTGACTGGTGCAACTGCTCGTTAGCAATATGTCATTAGCTCTTATAATTTTTATATTAATTGACTTTATACATATATAATAAATAAAAACTATACGATATAAACTTTTGACTTATTAGATAGGACTTGGAAAGGTCCACGGAATTTTGTTTTCCTTAACTGAAGGATGCTAAGTCACAATGTGCATAAATACACTCTCTGATACATATAATATGATATAATTAATACAAGACGTGTAATACCTTATCAATGTCTCATAATCTTCTCACGATGGTTGAGATAGCTATCACATAATATATTGTTAATCAAAAGATTAATGAGTTTTTTTTTATTTGCATTTGCATTAATCTTTATATGTTGATTTTTCGTATTTCTTCTTATACAACCGCTCTTTGATATTAATTTCACAATTTCAATATAAACATTATTTTGACACATTTCATGTAAATTAATAAATAAATTAAAAACAAAATTATTAAAATCGTATTCGGATCGACATATATAAGACAAACGAAATCGAACCAAGTGAAACTGGTTTAGTTTTTGCCAGTATCGAACTGAATCTTATGGATGTGTGTCGCGCGGTATCCCTACCATGTGCTAGTTGGGCAAGAATTGTAGTACCAGATTGAGAAGGAGGAAACGCATCATGCCAATATCCTTTCCCGGTGCTGGATGAACATGAGTAGTACGTACGTACATATATGGCTAGAGAAGAGGAAACGCGTGCCGATATTCTTGTCCGGTACTTGGTGTGTGCGAACAATACTGACCGAAAACTCGTACTTGCTAGATAGATATTTCAGATTGGTATCGGTGTCCGAAACTCCAAACGTCGGATCTTCTTTTTTCGTTTTTGTTTTTCACGTATTTTTGTTTTTTTTTTTTTGAATAACCATGAGAGTTTCAAGTTTTCGACCCATAATTTCTCCGGTATCCGGAGTCAGCCTTTAGATATTTTGATTTAAAGAATAACCCTCCGTACCAAAGAAGATTTAAATCCGGGACACAAAAAAACTAATTCCCTTGAACCACCCGACCACCACAGATGTACTTTTGTTTTAACTCTGCTTTTTTTTTTTTTTTTGTAATAATAATTGCTAACCTTTTTCCAACCAATAAAAAGCTACATTTGTCGTTAAAAAAAAACTGAATTTAATGCGAAGGAATGATGATACAAAAAGTATAAATAAATGGAGAGCCTGACGTGGCCTAGAAAACCAATGCAATGAATGGCGAGGAAAAAGACGAAATGCATGCAGATACTATTTTTCAATCTCTACTTAATTTATATATTGAATTTTGTCTTTGACTTCGAGGCTCGGCGTCCATAGCAGCCCCTTGTTTTGTCGCAAGTTTTAACTGTTTTTTTTTTTTTCTGGGCAACTGTCTTTTACTAATTTTGTCAACTCATGTAACTGTTTCTAAAATTTAATAAATTAACCTTTCTAATTTATGGACTCCAATATATATTATTTTATGTAGGTCTCATCTTTATTTAGTGACCAATATTATTATAATTTAGTAATTTATGTCAGTATAGTTATTATATTCTTATTTGGATTTTCGAGTCTCTATAATGCATAATATTTATAAAAAATTATAATTTTGATTGACTAAAACATATAACGTTAAGTGTTATCGATGTGTCATCAGTTGAATTCAAACATACATACATAGTTCGTTTACAAAACCTGTAATCCGTTGCCAACTCTATAAACTCATATGTAATTCGATATATGAAGAATGAAGCATGGTAAACACAAAACAGTTTTAAGCCGGTCGATGTTTATAATATGTGATTTTCAGTCCGTGGAACGATATATTTAGAAAACTTAAACTCTATAGATCAATTTGAATCCAATAAATAAAATACAAGTAATTAAAATCCATCCGCCGTTAGTAACAGTCACACAAAAACAAGAAGCTTTCAAGAACACGAATTTGAATATTAAAAGCAGAAAATGGCTGATTAACCTTGTTTTAGNAATTTTAAAAAAAAAAAAAAAAAAAAACCTTGTTTTAGTCTCGATCCGAGAAGATGGAGTTTAACTCTCGGAACTTTTCGCTTATTAAAAAAAATAAAAAGAATTCAAGGGGCACGTTATGGCTTTATCTTACGTCCAATAGCTTAGCTACGTGCCCATACATAGTTGTGACGTGGATATCGTAAAACCAACCAATGTACAAGATGTCGACGTCGTTTGACTTTCATAAAATATCCGATATTCTCACACATAATATGTTGATAGTTTACTCAGAAATATATACGTAAAGTCATATTTTTTTTTTTTGCTAAACCTATACGTAAAGTCATTACTTGGGGGAAAACTAATCTTCAAAACAATCTCCCAAAAAGATCGTATGAATTTTTTTTTTCTTTTAAAACTAAATCGAGATCATTAATTTGCATGCTATATTAATCTTAACGACGTATTATTTTTGTCATCAACAGCTGGAATGCATGGATGAAACTAAATCTTAATTAATCCATTTATCAAGATTATATATTTATAAAAATATACTTGGGAAGGTTCGTCGAATCACATTTTATCTATATTATTATATCCTTATAAACATTTTATTTTCTTAATTAGTTCTAATGACGAGCAATATAGTTAGCAATTTTTATTATTCAATAAAGAGGTAAGTTTTTCATATTTCTTGGAGTAGAGAGGGACTAATATATGAAAGATAAAATAGTTATTATTCTTTTATCTGAACCGTTTCTTTTCAGTAATTATCCCAACTGTTTTATATTATACTACGTGCTATTTTTTCGCTATATAATGTTTTTTAGAGAAATATCCAAAAATACTACACCCAAATAAATGTTAGTTAAGAAAATACCAATAGTTGTAAGTTCAAAAAATATAACAAATGTTTGTTTAGGTTTAGGTAGGAAAGGTTCACAAAAGTTAAGTTTTGTAAAAGTTACTAAATCATGAAGATCCGTTCCTAGATCTAAAACTTATGTTACTAAAAGTTAAGTTTTGTAAAAGTTACTAAATCATGAAGATCCGTTCCTAGATCTAAAACTTATGTTACTTATGTTATTTTTGAAATTTTAGAATTTCGATTCTATATTTAAAAACTACGTTTTTCTATTCACTATTCCTCTTTTTTTTTCCCCTAAAATCTATTCACCATTCTTATTTCAAATAATATACATTCAAAGACTTTATCAAATAATATATACATTCAAAGAACATGTGTATGAGGACAATGCCTTAGATGCAACCGAGGGATCGTATTAATTTGCAAATTCTCTAAAAGTCAACATATATAAAGTCTTGTTGAGTTGACCCGATCCTTACCCAACGGGACCCAAGCAAAAAAGTTTCGCGCCAAGTAGTTCCGTTTCGTCAAATGCTTAAATATCCTACAAGGTTCTTTTATGCACACCAATAGTAATTTATAAACAATTAAAGGAAGAAATACATGTATATGAGCCAATTTTTTCGGATTATAAATAAAACTGAAAAAAATATGTTTTGGTATTTATATTTCTTACTTTGATTTAATGACATATTCTAGAAATTACTCTTGGACACGTATTCAACCTGTGTTTTTTTTTTTCTTTTAAAAATGATTGTCTTACATTTTTAATAAATAAAAAAGCACACTGATACTTTGGCGTCACAAAAAACTCTTTATTTTGAGACTTGAAATTAGTCGGAACATACACCTAATAAAAGAAAGTAATCAATGCTTTCATTAAATATTTTCTCGCAATTGTTTTCCTTACTACATTTAAAAGCTCAGATTACCAGAGGTCGATAGCTCGACTGAAAAGATATCCTGGAAAATTCCAAAAAATCATAGGATCATGTGACAGTTGGGACGGATAAAAATATTAAAAGCTGGCCTGGATCTAGGGAGATATACGGGGCTCTGCCCAGAACTTCCTAGTTTACACAAACAAAAAATAAAATAAATAAAAGCTCAGGTTACATTATTTATTCAAGATGATAGTACATGTAGTCCGTAGGATACGTATTTTCGAATATTTTTTGACATGGCTTATAAGAAAATGGGAAGAAAACTAAAGAGGAAAATGACAATGCTTTTAAAACGTCAAAAGTCGTTGCTCCGTTCCAAAATTTTTTTTTTTTTTTTTTTGTTGATAATTCCGTTCCAAAATTTTACGATGGAAATTTTACAATGATATTATCCTACCGTATTTCCGTCGCTTAATAGTCAAATACTAAAACACATATTATTTTATATAGCAAATTTGTGACTAACTAACAAATGACATGAAATCATTGCTAATTCGTGATACTATTTGTCGCAAAATTATACAACGGCTGTATTTTATAGTCAATATATTCTATCACATAAATGTTTTTTACAGTGAAAAAAAAAATTGTTTTCTTTTCAGTGTAAAATGTTTTTAGTTCGTAGTGTTTACTTTATCAATGTTATAAGATGAGTGTTTTGCTCAAAAAGACATGCATGCCATAAGACTGGTGTTTTTATATTGTACGTAGTCAAATAAATTTGTTGGTCAAAAATCAATAATTCTAAGTTTATAATTTTTATAGATTTTTTTTAATTTGCTTATGTATATTTGAAGTCATTAATTGAAAATTGATATAATTTTATAAAATATTTCTACATAATTATTCTTCTTCTGTGAAATGGAAGATTTACGTTTTTTTCATGTTTTAGTAGCTAGTCTTTAATTTATACAATACCAAATTATCTGCGTTTAACTTTAAGTTTGAGTTATTTTAAAGAATGCTTTCTCTCCCAAACCAATTATCACAACATAAATATGTATATCAAAACTATCATTTGTCATCTAGTAATTATAATAAAATGTTACTGAGCAATTTTCTAAGATCATTTAATTTTTCATTTTAGTAAGTACTATAATAAATAATAGTTTTATGTATTATTTTATCATATCCATTCAAACTATGAATAGCTGTCGTGCATTTGTGACCAAGAGGGTAACGAGAGCTGTAAGATCTCAATATGTCCATCTATTTGTTTATTCTATTAATTAAGTGCAAACATTATAATACATATATATAGAAAATATTTTTCTTTTAAAATACACATCAAACATTTTTCTTTTTCGAATATTCAGGATGTAACACCAAAATACATAATAGGTAGACTTTTTTTTTTTTTATAGGTAGACTTTTGTAACTTTTATTATATTTTTCTCTATCATTTTCAAATGTATTTAATATTCTTGCGAGCTATACCCTACCATCTCGTGGTCTTATCGTCCAAAAACTATAGAATAATAATACTAATAATATGTCAACGGTTTTTTGGTAAGGAGACGAATTAAGAAGAAGAAGTCAGTCTCCAAGAACTTGACTCTGAACAATACCAAAGTTGGTTTAACTCGTCAAAATACCAATTCTCAACTATTCATTTCAACGTCTCATCAAACACGTATATAAATACCTACACCCACCAACATGCAAAACCCACCACAACTTACCAAGTCCTCAAACATTGATTCCTTGCATTTACATATACATATAATATCTGCATATTGTCAAATTGAGCATCAAGATCCATCAGGTATGTTATGTTACATACGTCCTCCGTACAAAACATACATCTCCTGAGTTTCCGTTTATTTATAAGTTCTCTGTTTTTGCTATTGATTATTGATACATATACGTGGCAATGTCTCATCTGCAGAACGGAGAAGAATGTCGCCGTCGATGATAGCTCCGGTGATGGAAGAAGAGAACAAGAAATACCAAAGAGGTGTGAAACATCTTTGTGACAATGGTCTGACCAAAGTGCCAACCAAATATATATGGCCCGAACCTGACCGACCCATGTTCACAAAATCCAACAAGCTCCTCAAACCAAAACAAAACCTAAAGCTTCCCATCATAGATTTCGCCGAGCTCATTGGACCTAACCGGCCTCACGTCCTACGAACCGTAGCTGAGGCCTGCGAAACCTACGGCTTCTTCCAGGTTGGTTCTCAAATGATTAAAGTAAACCCTAAATTACATAAAGTGATATATAGCTTGCTTGCTAAACAAGTAAGCTATGTTAATTGGGCATGCAGGTTGTGAATCATGGGATGGAGGGAGATGTGAGCAGGAATATGATAGAAGTGTGTAAGAGATTCTTTGAGCTTCCGTACGAGGAAAGATCAAAGTACATGACGTCGGACATGTCAGCACCAGTACGGTACGGCACGAGTTTTAACCAGAGCAAAGACAATGTCTTTTGTTGGAGAGACTTCTTGAAACTCTTTGCACATCCTCTCCCTGATTATCTTCCTTATTGGCCTTCTTCTCCCTCCGATTTCAGGTGAGATTTCTCGCATTTACATTTTATAACTGTTGTATAGTTTCCAGAATTTTTATTTTGTTTCCTGAAAATAAATATTTTAAATTAGAAATTGCATCAAGAAACTCAACAAAAAGACAGCACATGTGTGTTTTAAGTATTAAACACAAAAAAAAACACAGGTATTTCAACATTACCTATATGAATATTTAAATACATCTGAAGAAGGATTAGTCAGAGTAAAAAAAAAAAAAATATGTTTTACATCTTTAGACACAAATTTAGAATCTTTGAAGTGCATATAATTAACTAGAGCCAGGCGATGGTGTTATTGGAGTATAGATATGTAAGTGGCGGCTTGTGAATCTATAAAGATGAGTGGGATTATTATAATACTACTAAATAACAAAGAAGAGGTCTTTTTTTAAANNNNAAGAGGTTTTTTTTAAAAAAAAAAAAAAAAACAAAGAAGAGGTCACATATTACGACTTACTCATCTTCCTAGCTACACGACCACCATATAATAGCAGTCACGGGTTACATATCACGCGTAATATTAATAGATCATTCCCAATATTTTTAATAATATTGTAAAAAGAAATAATTACATGAGCCTTCTAAGTAGTTTTTAAAAAAAAATTAAAAAAATGAAAACAGGAGTTTGGCGGCTACCTACGCGAAAGACACGAACGAGATGTTCAAGAAGATGGTGAAAGCCATCTTGGAGAGCCTTGAAATCGACAGCGACGGCAACGAGGCGGCGGAGGAGCTGGAAGAGGGAAGCCAGGTGGTGGTGGTGAACTGTTATCCGCCGTGTCCGGAGCCGGAGCTGACGCTGGGGATGCCACCGCACTCCGATTATGGCTTCTTGACGCTTCTTCTTCAAGACGACGTCGAAGGGCTTCAGATTCTGCACCGTGACGAGTGGGTCACTGTTGATCCCATCCCTGGCTCTTTTGTCGTCAACGTCGGCGATCATCTCGAGGTATTAATTATCATTATCCTAAAACATTTTCTATCTATTATTATTATTTACCAAATTACATTCAACTAATAGATTTGAAAGTGAATAGCACATCAAATTAATTTCCAAAATTCTGATTTCAGATCATTCTCAGACGATCTCGTTGTTATTGTTGACTGAATGATTACAAATTAACAAATTTTATTATATATGTAGATATTTAGCAACGGGAGGTACAAAAGCGTGTTACATAGGGTATTGGTGAATTCCACAAAGCCTAGGATATCGGTGGCATCGCTGCATAGCTTCCCCTTGACGTCCGTCGTGAAGCCGTCCCCGAAGCTCATCAACGAACGGAATCCACCGAAGTATATGGATAGTGATTTTGCAACTTTTCTTCAATATGTATCGTCTTGCGAACCCAAGTGGAAAAATTTCCTTGAATCACGCAAAATTCACCATATAAGATAAATGAAATGACCATTTTCTAATGTTAATAACATTAAGGTGAATGAAACTAATTGTGTTATAGATTTATGTTATATGGTTAACGAGAAAGAAGAGCAAAATACACAAAGCTATATCTTTCCTTATGAATATGATTTATGATTTTCAGAAACTTCAAAGAAAGAGATTATAGGGATGAGTTTTTCTTCCTTCAACTCAAGTGTCTAGCTCTGTTATATAATCGTGTTATGCTCTAAATAGGGCTGGGTATACAAACTAAACCTAACCGAACAGATTAAAATGTGTTTGTAATCTGATTGACTTTATTATCATAACGAAATAATAATTTTGTTCCTTCGAATGTTGATAACATAACATTAAGGCGAATTAAATTGTGTTAACAAAGCTATATTTTTTCACTACCACATGATTATGATTTCCATAATCGGTAATGATGCTTCTGGTATGTAGGTGTTGGGCTTCGCTTGTTTCATTGCCATGGTACGGTCTTTGCATTATGTCAAAATTCTTGGTTGCACTAACTGTAATTTGCAGTGACAAGAGTGGAAGTCTGGAACATTGACAACCATTATGATGTCTCGTTAGGATTTCAATCCTCTGCGCTTGACAAACTGAAATCTTGTTATTGTTTTGTAAATACAAATGCCCCCCTATATATATGTTTGCACTTTTGCATGTGCGAGACGTAGAAAAATTGAGCTTTTGGGTTCACTTAGGAAGGATTGACATTTTTCACTCATAAGTTGTGTGAACAGCTAATTAGCTCGTGTAAATCCTTCAAAGTCTTGAACTTCCATTGTTCTGAAACGTTTGGAATAACCAGTAGTAGAAGGTTAAGTTAAGTTTGGAAAGATGCTGGATCGTTAGATTGCTAGATTATAATAGTATAGAATCTTCATCTTGTTAACGGCTGATACTACATATCTACAATGTTGAAGGGAGGCTAGTAAAGTATTAAGATTGTGGGTTGCAGAAATCCTGACCCTATATATGGAACCTTTTAGATGTTATTGCCGGGGGATTTAGTAGAAACACTTCTGTTTGCTTCCGTAAAGTGCCGTATATAGCTTCCACATCAAGGGGATCGACATCATATACTTTTCTGTAAGAATTTGATTATGATTTCCGCAAATTGGAAGAAGAAATTAAAGAGATGAGACCTGGGCAGCATATTTACTATTTTACCACTTAATCATTCAATATTGACCGAGAAAACAAAAAGCCAGCAAACAGAGGATTAAAACAGAACGCCAACAAACAGAGGATTAAAAACAGAATGCCAAGAGACAGAGGATTCCCATGCATGGTCTCTACCTTAGATGAAAAAAACTGCTCGGTCTCTACCTTCTACCCAACAATTATGTTCCGATATACCACTTTCATAAATAAAGCACACATGGTTTTGCATTTCTCATACAACCATTCGACTACCAACTCATAAAATAAGAACATGATCAATTGAGAATTGTAAAGGTTCTTAGAGCATTTCTTAGA
>OVAY01001188.1:14738-34128 GCA_900406395.1 Kernera saxatilis | reverse complement strand
TACACATTTATTATATAAACTATAATTCCGCGCAACGCGTGGAACTCGCCTAGTATGTTATAAAATACACTTAAAAACCACAGATTCATATATCAATCAGCCGTTGCATCAACAATAAACGGTGGGTATATGGATATTTGACTTTATTAAAACAATAATTATAAATGTAAATTGTATTGTAAAACTAAGCTTGAACAGAAGTTTCAATTGAGATCTGTGTGGCGTAACCAATTCTCTCAGACTCCATCTTGTTAGATTTCGACCATAACTCCGGAAATGCTTCTTTCATGTTGTGAATGTTTTTTAACGCGTGATCACTTCCCTCCACTTTTTCTGATTTACCAACCTATTAAACATTGAATATGATATTTTGATTTAGTAATTAAGTTTTATGAGCCTTCTCTCATTTTCTTAGAGTTAAAAAAAAAAAACATTTCGATAAACAATTGCTACATTTGACTATAATTCAATTGCTACTAAAAAAAAAAAAAATAATTATTCAATTGCTACCTTGTACATCCTAATTGCCTTAAAAAGAATCTGAAAATTCTCTCTTTTATTTTTATCGAAAATGAAGTTGATCTCGTTATAGATATTCGTTTAGTGAAACCATCATATTAAAAAAAGATTAAAAAACTAATCTAGTTTAACTTCATCGATTTTAATTGGTTTGGTTTAAGAAGATAACCGGTTCTTACCAGGACTGTATGGAGACCCACGGCTTTTCCGGTTTGGATGTTCCGGATACTGTCGTCGAAGAACAACTGCACAAGAAACTTGATAACATTAATTATAAGATAACGATAACGATAACAACACCAACAAAAAAGTCTATTTATATTTATTTAGTTATTATTATGAACTTATTAGTTGTCGAAGCTTACGGTTTTGTGAGGATTGAGCTGTGCAATGTCGAAGGCTTTCTCGAAAGCAATCTCGGCTGGTTTACAGATAACCGGAATCTCGGGAATGTAATCCAAAGAAACCTCAGCATCGTTGATCTTAGGGTTTAAGCTCTCGAAACTTATGATTCTCTCAAAACAATCCTCGATGTTGAGTCTTTTTAGAGCCTTCGTCACATGAACTTCATCTCCGTTCGAAAAAACCTTATTAGAAAAATACCTCAATTCTTATTAATATATTACAAATACATTTAAACTAAATTTAAGCAAAAAGAAAGAAAGAAAGAAAGTAATACCAATTTTCGAAAAGGTAGACTAAGGAGGAGATTTCTCAGAACCGGGTCCGGTTTAAGGTTTTCATAAGGTAATCTCCCATGAACAAATCTGTGGTACTCATCATTGTCGAATTCATAACCTACAGCCTGCATTCATAATCGATTTAATTAAATTTTTGACCAACCATAAAACATTGTCATGTGATTTATATGGTGGTGCAAGTGTATATATATTATTTTTTTTGAAAAAGAGTGTATATATATTTGATTTTAGTGATAATCAATTTTTGGGTTTGATCAACATATTTACGATTGTGAAGGTAAATTTACCTTTAGACCAGCCATTGAAGTTCCATATTTTTTGTAGAGAATTTGGTTTAGTTCAACGACTCCGTCTTCATCTATTCCAAGCTTCTGGACCATGAATTCTGCACAAGGGTAATTTGGTGATTGTAAGGGATTTTTTCATCCATGTTGAAATATTAAACATATTAATCAGGAATCAAAATAAAAATCTTAAGAAAAACACTATATAATACCTATGATGTTGTTGGCGCATGCTTCTGATAAACCAGAGCTTAAAGGATAAAGAGTATCATCCAAATCTATTGGACACAAACATAAAGATATAGATCAATAAAACTTGTGAGTTGCTACCAGTTTTCTGTATATAATATTAAAGAAAAAAAAACATTAGACAGAACTTCTTACCAAAGAGGAGACATTCATATTTTGGTGTAGTGTTGTTCACAAATTCCATTTCTCCAGAAACTGCAAAAACTGCTGGGTTAAAAAAATCGAAATTAAGAACAAAATAAAGAATATTTGAAATTTATAACTGAAAAAGATATATGTAAACCAATCTGGAGGGTTTACAAGAAGCAATTACCTAAAATAAAGATCTTCTAGAAGAGAGATTATAATAGACGTGAGAGATGATGATGATGAAGAGATAATTTTTTTTTTTTTTAAGAGAGAATATTAGATGAAGAGAAGGAGAGAATGCAGATGTGCTTATATAAGAAACAATTAAACGCGTGTGAAAATAAAGTCACTAATCATGACCAGCTTTTGTATTAATTAAAAATAAAGACGCCGAGTACTTTATCTTCTTTGTTAAAATCGACTCCATTATTGTTATAATTATAAACCAATATTTATGATTAAAAAATTGTTCTCATGATTCCCGTTGATGTGCAATTGAAAAACTAATGAAATAAATTGTACTATTCTTCGATAGGCATTATAAAGTCCACGCGTCAATTATTACGCATCGTTCTCTTGATCATGTCATGTTTCACATTTGATTTAAGACAAAAATAAATAAAAAAGACTTGTGAGATATTCTTGACCAAGAGTTTTTGACATTAAAAAAAAAAAACCCAAAACTTTTACCTATTAGTCTATGTCTTCCCTCACTATATAAAGACCCGACTTTGGTCTTAAATAATGGAAATAAGATTATTGACGACTTACAATCAAAAGGGTTCAAATTATAAAATAACACAGAGAAAACTAAAACTACGAAAATTCGTGAAAAAATCACTTTATGTACAAAAATGTTAAATCAAATCGTCACATAATGAACCTATTCTACGAAAATAGCAGAAAAACTCAGGTACCGCGAGTTATGCTTTCAACAATTTCTAAATTTCTGAATTCATAGTACTTATTTTAGATTTAAAAAATCATTGATAAAGTATCTTAAATAATTTTGAAAGATGTAAATGTAGTTATTTTGTGTATTAACTGTTAAATGTTACTTATGTATGATCTGTTTAAGAAAGATACTAATTATATTTCATTTCATATACAACTTTTTGTTTTTTTTTTTTGTTGAAAATTTACTTTTTTTGTTATCATAACATAGAATCTCATACCGAATTTTAAACTAATCTCTAAAAATATGTGAGCAGAAAACTTGAACTATAATACTTTAATCATCACGATGAAGTCTTCAACCATTAAACCACCATAAAATGATTAATAAAAACAATTAACTCATAATTTTCATATATATACTAAATTTCATTCTATAACTTCCTCCTTATTTGATTATTTCTTTTGTTTCAAGTTTGTTAACTAACCTATATTTATCTCCACTCCGTTATAATTGTTTACTCCACTCATAAACCAAATTTATCTTCTTATTTTGCATCCTCGAAATTTTTATTTTTCTAAGTTTTCCTACTTTTCCGCATTTTGTAAAATGAGAATTTGCTTACGTGTACTGTATACTATACCATATCAAAGATATAGATTTCGCGGGTTTATTGACTCATTTCCTATCTTGTTTTTATTTCCAAAAATAGACATATAAAAAGTTACATATTTTTCCTCGTATGAAAATAACATTTGGAAGTTATTCTCTCTCAGCGGCTTATACGAACCGACGCCCATGTGCGACCAGTCGGTTTCAATTCGACGGCAAAGACCAGACGGCGTTAAGTCAACACAACAATTAGATGAGCCAATTAATAGAACCTTCCTCTATTTTACAGTTTTGCCTCCACATGACTTGTCAATGCCCATTACTGTTTCAAAAGACCTTAAAATATTATACAGAGTAGCCCATTGGCCCATTATTTCATAGCCCATAGGCCCATTATTAATTACACAGTGGTAAAAGAAGTTCACTTCTCTCTGTGTGATGTTTTATCTGTTTTCCGGTTTCGATACGAAGCAAATATGAAGCTGGAAGATTTTTTTTGAATCTTGTCTTTGTATCCGTTTTTCTGGATTCTATTTCACCATGGAAGCTGTACTTCTCTGCTCGAAGGTTGTTCCTCGGGGGACGCGGTTGGAAGAGAACCGAAAGTTTTCGTTGAGGCATTTGAACAAACACCTTAAGTGCCATTCGCTTCGTGCTGATTCCAGAAACACTCCATTACTCCGCACCTTTGAAGCGATTAGGAGTTCGTCTAGCTGGAGATGTGCTCCGTTTACAGCGAGAAAAGGTTCATGGGTTCCGCCCAGATGCTCGATTTCTAGCTCCACTGTTTCCGATTCCGACAATCCTTTCCTTAGCCAATTCCGGTCCCTCTCGTTTGGTTCACTGGTGAAGAAAGTTCGTCAGTTGAAAGTGAAGCCCATGGATGTTGTGAAATTAACTCTTGTTCTATCGATTTCGACTGTGGCTGCAAAAAAGGCCGTGAATTTGGCCTTCGACCCATTCTTCTGGATGTATTTCAGCTGGACATGGCTGTTCTGGCCTTGGTTTATCGCTGTGGGTCTTGCGGGTTACGGATTGTACTGCTTCCGTAAGCATTGGCTCGGCGAAGCCAATGCCTTTGAGCAGCTTGGTATTGTAACTTCAGTCTTCACATGGCTTACACTTGTGCCTCCTGCTTATTTCAATGGTTACCTTGAAGGCTGGCCTTATGTGTTCTTCTTGGCTTACCATTACTTCTTCTTCTTCAATGTAAGCGTGAGAAAACGCCTCTATGGAGATTACTACGCTCGCACACATGATCCCAAATGGGATGTGAACACGCCTTTATGGACTCGGGTGTTGTTTGGTGTTGGCATTATGGTTGGACATTGGCTTGCAGCTTTTGAAGGGCCTGAGCTTCACCGTTTACCAGGCGGTTGGGCCAATGTAGGGATATGGATTTTGATTGTGATTACAATGCTTATGCAATACGATTCAACCCTATATCTTGCTAGATATTCCGAAAAGGTTGTTGTTCCAACAGCTGTTGTGCAATTTGGTCCTTATAGATGGATTAGGCATCCGATATATGCTTCTACGATGCTTCTTTTCGCGACATACTGCACAGCGCTGCGTGCACCTTTGAGTCTATTGTTTCTTGTAGCGGTGTGTTTGGTTTACTACAACAAGAAGGCAAAGCTGGAGGAAGAATTGATGGTGGAGAGTTTCGGACAAAGCTATTCAGATTATGCTGATAAGGTTAGGCACAAGTTCATTCCTTTTGTTTACTAGTGATTTAGAGGAACATGTGTTGTGTCTAAGGATCTGGTATCTATCAGTCAAAGATGTATGAATGAGAATGAGTTGGATTTTTCCATTTTTATTGGAATGTTAGGCTTGTGAAAAGGATATGCTTTTATGCTTTTCGTTTCCAGTTCAAGATATTTCTCATTAGTTTTAACTAGTAATATTAGTTTAAAGTTCAACACGTTGTCTTAGCACGAATCTGAAACTTGATTGGCTGTTATGAAAACCAAACTACCATTCACCTCATCTTGATTACCTGTAGCTTTAGCTTATGAGTGTTAAGTTATTTCCTAACACATATTTTGATTGAGTGCTTTGTAGTATTATATTACCTTATCTTTTGTCCTTTGATGACGATCCATTTTTGCTGTTGTATAATCAACCGTGATTTGCTGAATCCATTCAGTTGGGTACATGTGACCCTAATTTTCTAAATCCCCTGATCTTAACTGATTTCCTGACTTAAAAGTATATGAACACCTCCAGTTAAAAACTAAAGCTGCTTGCTTTCTTAATGTTTTTGCCTTTACACGTAAGGAACCGCACAGGGAACAATCTTAATCATGATTAGTTTAATAAAGTGACCATTTCTCATCTAATAAATTTCCTAAACCCACTTGTTCCATACTAATCAATCATGATTAGTTTAATAAAATTCTTCCATCCTGATAAACCTTTATTTTATCGTCCTTTGCATTTGCAACCCATTAACCATCTCCACCTGGAAATGGTTCTTTAATGACTTCTTCATGGTACTTTGGAGAAAAAAAGGTTTTGAGGTTTGTGTATAAAAACACTTGAGATTTTCAGATATTTCATATGAAAAACTCTCTAGCTTTGGCCTCTGCCCCTGACACTTGTACAGTGAAGTGGGCTTGTGTTATATTGATGTTATCACTCTCTCTATTTAAAAGTCAATTACAGATAGGTTTTCTCCTGATGCTAGTTGTGTCCCTTTCCAAGTGATTTTACATCGACCAACTAGCTTTCTTCTTATTAGTGTATATATTCATGTATCTATCTCTCTCAATTGCTTCTCACCAAAATCATCTTGCTGATTGATTTACTTTCTGAATCCTCTCACTTTCCTCTTTGCTTGGTGATTTGTTGGTTAAAACCATGAAAGTTCCCTCTTTTAGAGCTAAAACCGATAAGGATCTTTCTTCTGCGGTTGATTTAGCTGGGTTCGTGATGAAAAAGGCAAAAGATCTAGCCTTTGATGGTTGTTACCAGCCAGTAGTCGCAGATGCAGCATCATTAAGATTCACAAGAGATGTAGTTCCGTTTGTTTTCGCCTCTCTGATCCGAAAAAAGGGCTCCTTTCGAATGGGAATCTTGATGATGCTGCATCAGCAAATACATGGCTCTACTCTTGTCTCTACTTTTTTTCATTCTCTAGTGAAGAAAGTAAAGATGTCTTGGAGATATTACAAGGACTCAAAAACAGAAGGTAAAGTCTCTTTTATTGTTTCCGACTCTTGACAATTTCTTGATCATGCACATGTTGTGAAAATATCTTTAAGTTAATGATGTTTCTTTCTTGCTTTTCTTATTGGCAAAGCCAATCACATGTAGAGCTTCCAAAGGATCCCCACATATGCTTAAAAAACCCAAACAAAAGTTTGACAACTATATATCTAAATAAATAGACCTGATAAATTTCTAAGATGGATGTGAATAGTGAGAACTCGAAGTGGGAAGTCTCTTGTGGTTATGGTTTGTGGGAACTCACATGGTCACATGTGAAAATGGTCCATAGTGTTTTTTGGTCAATTCTCTGCCTTTGGTCCCAAGGTTTATTGTGTATTTATATATTTTCTTTGACCCGATAAAGAAAACAAAACATTTTTCCACACGGATCATATGAATCTCGAGGCACATTTTCCTTGTTAAAACAAATATTGGTTAGGGGAGAAATTAATGTATACAGAAAATTGAAGTAATAAATCATTTTCTATGTTTGGAAAAAATATATGTACTAAATTTTCAAAGTTTCCATAAATTGGTGGGTCATTCATGCAACGGAATAATGTGAAAGTAAATTCAAATTTCACTTGCTATTTGGTTTACATTTCTATATCCTATTTGTTAATGAATTTTCTTTGGTTAAATCGTACACTTCTGGTCCCAACTCCTAAACAAATATTTAATCCGACATTTGTAAGCTTTTGAATAAGTAATTCACGACGACAAAGAAAAAAAAGTAAGTAATGACGTCGATAACAAATAGTACTTAAATAAGCCTGTGTGCTTGATATTTTTATATGAAGATCTAGCCCGATATTATCTCTCGGTTTATGCAATGTTAACTGTGGAAATAAACATATTAGATCTTTGAATTTATATTGAATCAAAGAAGTAGAAAATTATATTGAATCTCCACATCTCATATTAGTGACCCATGATTTATCGATGATTTATAACAAGACATGTAACCTAATGATTTTGTTCTTGTCTTAGCAATTGCACTAGATGAAAAACACATTTCGTCTAAAAATATGCTCTGGCAGAAATATTGGTACGTAAAAAAAAATGCTTTATATAATATGCGATACAAACATGGGGTTTTATTATTAAAATCCGAAAGACAATTAAATTGTAGTTGCTCCGAAATGACTAAGATATATACAAAATTATTTTTTTGAACTGAAATAATGAATTGAATACTAAACTATTATTTTTACTATTGTGTAAATACTATAAGAAGTGCCGTAAAAGGTTTGACCTATTTCATTCCAAACTCTCTATTATTTCTTAGCTCCGTCTTCAATTCAAATATCAATCATACAAACACACACACACACACATTTTATATTGATATACATCTATATACAAAGTTGGATAAAAAAAAACTGAGAACATCCACTCTTAATTCATGGATGATGAAAACTTGTGGAAAGTTTCCAAGAAAGATTCCATCTTCGAAATCGCCCATTTCTCTTCAAAACCCGTTTTCACACGAAGCGTCTCAACAAAAGCTTCTTCTTCTTCTTCTTCAAAACCCATTTTCACACGAAGTTTCTCAACAAAACCAACTTCGTATTCTTCCTCAGAACCCATCTTTAGACGGAGTTTCTCTGCGAAGCCCACTCCTTCGAAGTCTCCGTTGCTGTCTAGAAACTGTTCGACGAAGAAGTGCTCAGCTGACACATCTTCTTCGAGTTCTGCTTCAAAGTGCTCCATCTCTCGGAGCTTGTCTCAGAAAGGAGCTTCGGTGACACGAAAATGTCGTAATATAGCCAAGGAGCACAAGTCCCGCTTCTACATCATGAAACGCTGCGTTTCGATGCTCGTTTGTTGGCACAAACACGCCTGACAGATTCATTATAGAAGATGTGAAGAAAAAAGATTAGGTTAATTAATTACAGATTTTACTCGATTTTTCTTTTCATCTTTTTTGCCCATCCGTTAATCTCCTTTTTTCTGTATTAATGATACTACACTCCATCTGTTTCAAATGAAATGTATTTTGTTTTAACTTTACAAAAATATTGTTTTATATTTTGAATGCATTTTTAAAAAAAAGATATTCTAAATTTTATGATGGTACGTTAAAAGAAAAAAATTACACTAGCGTACTTCAAAGACGAGAAACGGTATAATAGCTATCTTTTAACTTTGTTTGACCCAAAATAAGAAGCTATAATCTTTTAACTTTTTTTTAATATGTACGAAAAAGTCTAAAGCTAATGACACTAATCTGAAACGGCAAGAGTATCTTATGAAGTCACATTTGTATCGTCTCATGATGTAATGTAATACAAAGATTATGCTGAAATGATATTTTCACATTCTAGTATTTTCTAATATCTTTTAGTTAAAATGGCTGTATTGAAGTGAGAGAGATTCCCTGTGAAACATTGGGAATTTAAAAGACATATAAACAACAAAAATGTAACAGTGTTCCAGCTCCACCGTTCGCATTATTTATATATCTGTCGGTCTAATAAATGATCCCATAGATACTTACTTGACTATTTGCAAAATTAAACTGCATTGTTTTTTCTTTTTGGTTGAATCGCATTGTTGGGTTTCACATAGGCCGAATCAATTCTGTAATGGACCCTTAAGAAAACATCAAATCGTATTGGACAATTAACCTAGGCTGAATGGGTAGTTCGAGTGACGCGTATCAAATAAATTGAACGATAATCTGTGGACACAAACCCGCAGAATATACCAGAGGAAAGATACAAATTGTTTACACACTTTGACACAAATTTTCTTCATCCGGATGTAGATTTATATGGCCTATGTAGCTTGGTTGCTCATCACATATATATTGTATACATGTTTACAATTTTTTTTTTCAAGATAATTTACATTGAATTGTTGAATTCCTCGAAAATTAATTTAAAAAAAAAAAGAACTTGAACAAAGAGAAATGAGAAAAAAAAAAAAAACTAACTAATGAAACTAAAGCATCAACAATATCAATCCCAAATCATAACAATAGAGAGCAAAGTAACGCCAAGGACGACAGCAAGAAACTTGTAGATTGGCTTGTCGAAGTAACACTCCTCACGAGGCTTATACCCTTTTGATATAAGGTGGTTAACGGCGACATACACGAAGACTCCACACGCAATGCTCATTGAGATCGCGTAGGTCCAATCACTGGCAGCTCCTTGGCTCGTGGAATTGATTCCAATGCCAATCCCGACGCCTAAGGGACTCGAAATCCCAAAGGCAAAGGAGTAGAGGACTGTGAGGAAGAATGGTCGTTTAGGGATTAGCTTGAGGAGAGCTATTCCCATTGCTACGGCTGCGAAGATCTTGTGCATCGATATAGTCCATAGGTTTCTCCAAGCGTCGCTTTTAGTGTCTGACAAAAATATTCATTAGCGAACGTTGGTTAGTGCGTACCAAGTGTCCGATTAATTGTTATATGATTTACACAATCATTATCAATAAGGGCTTTTCCATAATCCAACCATGAAGCAAAACCTAAATAGTATGAGTACTGAGTAGATTTCCGGAATCACATAAAATGTAAAATGAATGATAAACTACATCTAAAACAATTCTAACTACGCCGATCCTAATTACATACATCTATTTGGTTATTCAGCAATTAGGGTTTTCAAATTTTGTTACCTGAGACACCAATGGCGATTCCCTCAAAGACGGAGTGAAAACAAAGTGCAAGAATCAGCAAAGCTGTGTCTCCGAATCCACTCGTCCGTAAAATCGCTTGGTTCACATCCACACCACTTCCAATCTCACGACGGCCTTCCTCCTTCACCGCCACGTCATCTTCCACCCTCGACTCTCCGGCACCAGCTCCGCCGTGATTATTATTATTATTATTCCCAACCGCAACGTCAGCGAGCATTGTAAGGCAGTATCCACCGACTGCTAACATGAATGCGTATGGATACTCCTTGTGTTTCAAGCTTCTAAAAGTCTCGTTGGCATCACTGAGGAAATGGATTAGAGCGGTCGCTAGGAATATACCGCCGGAGAATTGAGTTCCGAGGAGGAGAAACGACTCGTTCCACCGGTAAAAGTAAGGAGAGATCCCCGCCAAAAATGTGCTAAAGAAAAGAATTATGAGGCAGTAGATCTTCACAAGCACCAAGCTTTTCGACCGGAGATTCACGACGGTTGTTCCGGATGCCGGAGGTGGTTGGTTAGCCGCCGCACCCTCCTCCTCTTCGTCATGGCCGTCGTCTGAGCCGCCATGAGCTAGGATCAGGGAGAGACAGAGGAAGAGAATAGAGAGGAAGAAGAGAGTTGACTTTAGGGTTTTGGAAGAGAAAGCCATTTTAGTTATTGTTGTACTTTTTGTACTACATGAGCATATATATATGGTCGTGTTTGTAGTACAGTGTTGACTTTATTGTTGGAGATTTGCTGTGACAAGTACAACGGTAAAGGCATTCGGAAGTTGTACTACAAAAAGTAATTAATATATAAGTTAATACTATAGAGCTAATCGCCGGCGACCAAAGAGCTTGTTCCTTGTGAAACGGTCTCTATGGGATACAATCATTGTATAATTATTCCAATCAGAACGTTGACTATAAAGTAATATTAATATGACTAATTGTTTTTTCTATCTAGTAAGTTACATCCATATCTTTCAGACCGGACCGTTAAACCAAAGACACAAAATATACAAGACTGACAATTTTAACGGTAAAGCTATCAAAGTTTAGTTTATATTGATTTATTGCTTAGATATTTTTGAAAATTGACAGAAAACTAACTTTTCCCAAATGGAATTTCCTTTTTGGCCAAATTTAACTTCTAAATAGATTTTTTTTTTTGGGGTCGAAATTTCTAAATTGAATTTAAGTTTCAAATTTCAGCAGAATATGTCTTAACAAATTTGCCTTAATACTTAATACCAAAATATTGGATATCTGATACCTCCATTTCGATTCTTATGACTGTGAGTTTTCAAATAGGCCGAGTGAATCTATATATTAATGTGTATCTCTTTTTCTGTCAGCATTTATTTTATATCTTTCAGGAAAATTTGAACAGTTATATGCAAAAAAAATTTAGCCTCTTTTTTTTTTTTTTTGAAAAATAAAATTTAGCCTCTACCAAGTGAGAAGTCCAGTTACACTTGATACAGTGGTCTCAGATTAATTTGTGTGATCCTACGCAATCATGGTGCCGTTTAGGCGTTTATTAAGTTCCAAAAAATACAAAACTTTGACGCATTATATAAGTTCCGAGTCATCCAGGTTCTGATTTTGGGTTTTATGGAACCTTGCGTCGAAGGGTGTGACGACCACAAAACCAACACATCTTGCATAAAATTGAAAACAAAGATTATAAAGGCCGTATAGGCCGTGCCCGTCCTTTGATTATCTATCAAATTATATAAATAATCCGGTAGTGATGCAGGGCATGACGAATCCGAGCAATGACAGCTATATCAATATACGTACCTTTCTTACATAAATATTAATAACTATATATTATATACAATGAATATTTAAGTACGTAGACTCGTTGCTTCTTCTAAATTCTTGACAGAATTATCCACGTATATAATTTAATTAATATGGATGTGTGACAATCTGTAAATAGGAGTCGACAAATTTGTTCGTTCTTTATTCCATATATGGAAATAACCAAATATAAAATGGGTGTGGTATACTCTTGTGGTTGATGAATAACAACTTCATTGTTTTTCCAAACATGAATTGAAGAGAGACCAAATAATTATTCTAGTGGTTTATGATAGTGTTGTCACTTTATCATCATCCATGTTTTTAAGTCCGCATAATGGACGTTTGCTGACAAAAGAAAAACAGAAACCAAAGACCGCGTAGTAAGTAAATAAAGTTTTGAATCTTCAAATCAACTTAATGCAAAGCATTCACTTGTAGCCTGATACGTATTGCTAAAGAAGAAAGATCCAAATACATATATAGTAGCACAACACACAAACATATTATATAACACACAAACTATTCTTTCTTATTTTTGGTACATAGGTTTACTTATTGCACAACCAAGAACAAAGTAGATGATGCAATCGTTTTTTCATATCCTGAAATTCGCGAGATGCGATGTTCCATCGAGACCTTTCGCAAAATATCCCTCTGTGTACTCCGTTAGGGTTATGTCTCTGTATTTAGGAGGGTTTTCTTCAGACACAAGCTCTTTCATCGGTCCGTAAACTGTGGAATTGGGAAGTGCACTTGAGCTGAAAAAGCTCGCTATTGAAATCCTTGGCCCTTGTCTATTCGCGAGCACTCTATGCTCCACGCTTATAAACTTATCGTTCGTTATCAACTGCAAAATCAAACCGAACATAATATAAACAAAAGACATTTAGTTTTAAGGTATTGATCCGTTTCTTTTTCCCAGATTGTTTTACTTTACCTGCAAGAAATCTCCGATGTTGACAACAAGAGCTCCGGGAAGAGGAGTGACATCGACCCAAGAGTCCTGATGAAGAATTTGAAGACCACCGATGTTGTCTTGAAGAAGAATCGTGAGGAAGGTGTTGTCTGAGTGTTTACTTATCCCCAAAGTTAGGTCAGGTTGTGGACAAGGTGGGTAATAATTGCAGATCATAAGCAAAGTCTTCAAGCAATCCATGCTCTTAAGGATCTCAGAATGCAAACCTAGTGCTTCTGAGAGAAGCTCAAAGAGCAAACCACCTAAACTCATCGCATGCTTTGAGTATTCGATCATAGCATCCCTGAGCCAATCAATGATATGTTAGAAATCAATCACCGTTTGTTCAAGTAAAACAAAGTCTAGACTATTCAATAGACTGATGATAATTAATTAGTCATCAGTCCAAGTCAAAGATCAATAATTTTATGCATCCAGGACCCGTAACAAGTTAACCGATTAATACTTCAATCTCTTTGAAAATCCTTCGAATCAAAGACTGTTGTTTAAACCTAGATAAAATATTGTATTAAACCGATACAGATGGTATTGATTTTTTTGTTTGGGTTTTTCTTAAACGAAAATACATATGAAAATTGAAAAACTGAACCGAAATCCGGATTAAATACTATATATATATCTTAGACACTGTGAAATTTATTTGGCTGGTGATTAGGGTCTTGATCTTGGAATTAAAAACAAAAAAAAACAAAAAGAAGTAAGCATGGTTCCCGTTACCTGCAAGTCACCGGAAGATCCTCAGGAGCTGGAGGATCTGGAGCCATGTAACAAGAGAAAGCATCTCTCCAGTTAACAGACGGCGAAGAACTGTATAGATCGAAATTACTGTTGTAGACAAATTTGTTCTTGCTGAAATCGCGGGAGAAGTATGATTTCTTGACCTCGGGAACATCCTCGTGAAACCTACGACCTCCATCTTCAATCTCTCTAAGAACGTTTAAAGGAACACCATGATTGATCACCTGGAAGAATCCCCACTTCTCCGCCGCGTATCTGACTTTCTCTACGACGGCTGCGCGAGAGGCTGTGTCCACGTGGACGCTTGCAAAGTCGATGGTAGGGATCTCTAGGTCTGAGACAGAGTCAGAGTGTTTCTTGTCGGTTAAGGAATCTTGCGGGATGTGGAAGATACGAGGGACTTCAGTGATGTTAGCGTCCACGAGCCCTTTTACGCCTCCTTTTGTCTCGTCGAAAGCCTTTCGTTCGATATAAGGATCGAATTCGATCGGTTTTGTGGTCACCATTATTTGTTTCTTGTCTTTTTTTCCCAAGAGATTTCTGCTTAAAGAAATAGCAAAATGAAGATGAGAAAGGACGATTGAGAATTGACGGTAGGAGTTTAGTCTTTGGTGTGTGGGACCAAATATGTCACTTTCTGTGGATTCTGACTGTAACTGACGATTACATGAATGTTATCTCTCTTTTTCCTCTTACACGACTCACTTTAGCGACTAGTCGTAGTTGAATTTTTCTTCTACATTTTTGTTTTATCATGGATTAATTAATTACTTAATTTTGCAAATATCCCTAGAATCGACTTTTATTACCGAAATTTGAGTGCTTTTGAGTTTTTTCAACTACCAGAAAAATGGATTTATCATTCATGTGAAAAGAGTTTATATTATGTCAAAGTTTTAACTAGATAGTTGGTCAACCATTCCGAATCATAATGGTATATTGTCAAGGTACGAATTAAAAAGACTTGAAATTGAATTTGAATTCAAATTTGGCAACTTAACCATAAACTTCTTACGACTTTTTTTGGAATAGTCAACCAGTACACCGGATAAACTATTTTAAAATTCGTAGCTTCTTCTAAATCAATATTCAATATGACACAATTATCCATATATAATTTAATATGGATGTGGGATAGTATCCAAGTAGAAGTCGACAAATTTGTTAGTTCTCCAGTCCATATATATATAAGCAAATTAATGATCGGTGTATACTCTTGATGCTAAAGAAAAAAAAAATTATAATCGTTTTCTCAATTCTCTAACAAGAATAAGATGTTTTAAGCAAATAAAGGTTGGAATCTTTAGATCAAATCAATGCAATGCATTCACTAATATGTGTGTCTGATACTTGTGGCAAAAGTAGAAAGATCCAAATACAGAGTAGCTCAACAAATATACATATATATACACACACACACGCTATTCTTTATTATTATTTTTTTTTAATTTGGGTACACTGGTTTAATTATTGCAGAGCCAAGAACAGAGGAATTTATGCTAACACACATACATTTTCTTTTCTTCTGTGTTTTGTTTCTTTTCATATCCTGAAATTCAAGAGATGCGATGTTCCATCAAGACCTTTCTCTAAGTATCCTTCTGTGTATTCTTTTATGGTTATGTCTCTGTATTTTGGAGGGTTATCTTCAGACACAAGCTCTTTCATCGGTCCATAAACTGTTGAATTGGGACGTCGACTTGAGCTGAAAAAGCTTGCTACTGAAATCCTTGGTCCTTGTCTATTCGCAAGCACCCTATGCTCCACACTTACAAACTTATCGTTTGTTATCAGCTGCAAAATCAGATCCAACATGTATAAACAGAAGACATTTGATATCTGTTTTTTTCAGATTCTTACTTTACCTGCAAGAAATCTAAGATGTTGATGACGAGAGCTCCGGGAAGAGGAGTGACATCGACCCAAGAGTCTTGGTGAAGAACTTGAAGACCACCGATGTTGTCTTGAAGAAGAAGCGTGAGGAAAGAGTTGTCTGAGTGTTAACTTATCCCCAAAGTTAGGTCAGGTTGTGGACAAGGTGGGTAATAATGGCAGATCATAAGCAAAGTCTTCAAGCAATCCATGCTCTTAAGGATCTCAGATTTCAAACCTAGTGCTTCTGAGAGAAGCTCAAAGAGCAAACCACCTAAACTCATCACACGCTTCGAGTATTCAAACATAGCATCCCTGAGTCAATAAATGATGTTGGAAACCAATTATCACTCTGTTTAAGTAAAACGAAGCCTAGACTTTAATTTTGTGATCTCTCCCAAATTTTTATATTTATAAAAAAGCTAGGCTGTTTCCGTTACCTGCAAGTCTCTGGGAGCTCCTCAGGAGTTGGAGGATCTGGAGCTATGTAACAAGAGAAAGAATCTCTCCAGTTAACAGACGGCGAAGAGCTGTATAGATCGAAATTACTATTGTAGACAAATTTTTTAATGGCGGAATCACGCGAGAAGTACAATTTCTTGATCTCAGGATCTTCCTCGTGAAACCTACGAACTCCATCTTTAATCTCTTGGAGAACGTTTAAAGGAACACCATGATTGATCACCTGGAAGAATCCCCAATTCTCGGCCGCGTATCTGACTTTCTCTACGACGGCTTCACGTGAGGCCGTGTCCAGATGGACGCTTGCAAAGTCGATTATAGGGATCTCTAGGTCTGAAACAGAGACAAAGGGTTTCTTGTCGGTTAAGGATTCTTGAGGAACGTGGAAGATTAGAGGGATTTCGGTGATTCTAGCGTCGAGGGGCCCTTTTACTCCTTCTTTTGTTTCGTCAAAAGCTTTGCGCTCAATATTAGGATCGAACTCCATCGAGTTTTTGGTCACCATTTTTTGCAAAGTTTCTGCTATGAAGAAGATAAAGCAAATAAAATGAAGATAAAAAAGGAAAGACTGAGAACTAACGGTTCGAGTTTGGTCATTGGTGTGTGGGACCGAATATGCTCCTTTTTGTGGATTTCTGACTGTATCTGATCATTACATAAATGTTGTCTCATCTCTCTCACTGTCTCTCACTCTCTCTCACTCACACACACAGGCTGACTTAGTGACTTGTCGGAGTTGAATGTTTCTTCTCCGCTTTTGTTTTAGGTTAAGGACTAATTACTAGAATCAACTTTAGTTACCGAAATTTTAGCGCTGAAACTGAGGAGATAATTCTGAGTGTTTTTAGACTACCAAAAAATGGATTTACTCCAGTTTATTATGTTAATTTTTTTTTTTTTGACACCAGTTTGTATTATTATGTTAGTTAACTAATCGTTTAATGTTATTTATTTAAAGTTTTAGATAGACAGTTTTGACCTGGTCAAACATTCCGAACCATAATCTAACGGTACCGTCGAGGTATGAATTAAATGAGTTGCAGTTAAATTTGAATTCAAATTTGGCAACTTAACCATCAATTCTCATGACTGTCCTCTTTTTCTGATTTTTTTCTGTGCCTCTCTTTCTCAGCTAGGCCTACTCTCAGCATCCGAGGAAAAAAGCTTAAAGACCAAGCATTCTTTTACTTTCTCGGATTTTCTCGGAAACCAAACAGCCAAAATCTCGGGAAAAGTTTCGAGGATCTGGGTCCAAGACAAATGCTTTTAAAAAAAATGATGAAAACTTGAATGTAACTAACATTAGACATCTCAAGTAACATAGGAAGAATTAAATCGAATTAAATAGAAAATGGAGTTCCAATCTTTCTTCTAAATTTTCATATTTACATTGTTGAATGAACAAACAAACCAAAAAATATATATAATATATATTTCTCAATGCAGAACTGAAGAATCTCTGTTACTTCTGTTTCGCCTGAAGTATCTTCTCAGCACTGAATTCGACCGATCCAATACCCTAGATTCTACCTCCATGTTCAAATCCAGAGGATTGGAAGAAGATGAAATAGCAGTAGAGGAATTAGAGCCACGGTTTGGCCTCACTCTCCTCATTAACGACACCATTCCACGAACCATCCGCCTCAGTCTGCCGCCGGAGCCGGAGCCAGCACTGCTGCTGCTATCTGATTCGAGTGTCCCGTGTGCTCTAACCCATGAGATCCGTCTAGGGCCGTCGCTGTTACCAATCCCACCACCGTCCATTTCTGTCAACACCACAGGCAAAACCCTCTCTCCGTCTCTCATTGCGGCGTTAAACCTCCCGACGGCGAATCCGCCTCCGGGGAGTCTCCAAATCGTCATCCCCACTGCGTTATCCTCCTCGTTGTTGTTGCTCCGTCGGTTAGGCTCTGAAGGTAGCTCGAATCGGCACACGGGGCACGAGTTCCGGATCGAGAGCCACGGCACGATGCAGTCGTCGTGGAAAATGTGCTTACACGGCATCTCACGCGCCTCCGTCTCCGGCTCGAAAACCTCCGTGCACACAGCGCAATTCGCCTCCGCGCCTATGTGGCAATCCGAGATTTCGACTCTCGGCAAAGACTCAATCGCCGATTTCGACGCCGGCGGATTTCCAGATCTACCGATTCCGGTGCCCGACGCCTCGATCTGACTCAGCTGTTCGAGCAACCGCTCAAACCCCGATCCCATCAAGATCTCAGATACAGAATCCGGAAGTGGCCTTAAACCCGATCCAGATCCATCATCGTAATAAAACTCAAAAGCACGTCGATCCCTAGCCCCGTCTCCTTCTCCCCCCTCATCTCTCTCGCCGGCGCCTCCCTGAAGGACGATGACCGGGTTAAACGACGGACGACGACCGGATCTCCGGCGTCTAATCACGGATCTACGGTTGTTGTTGATCGATCTAACTTCAGTGGAAGTTGGGGTCGCTAATTCGGCAGCGGCGGGGGAGGAATCGCTAATCTCTTCGATGAAACCGCCGTCGCAGTGCGGACAAGCAACGCCGACGGTGGTGCCTTGTTCAGCCCAGACGCTGACGAATCGCGTGCAGCTATAACACCAATACGACGCTGTTATCGGCGTTGTCGACGTTGTCGTCGTCGGCGTTGACGGCATCTCTAAACCTTCTGACTCGGTGAGAGGATCTGAAAGAAGAAGAGGATTCGCTGACCACAGTTAATGAGAGAGAGGTTGAGATGAGAAAATGAAAACGTGGATTTTAAGGCGGTCGTAGGAGCGGAATTAACGGCGTCGGATTAGACGGTAAATAGACATGTGGTAAGTGTTTGACTGGGTAGAAGATAGCGGAGGGATTAACGGTCGTTATGTATAGAGAAGGAGCGTTCGAGGCGTCTGTAAGGTGTTTTGACTCCAACGCGGAAAGTGGAAACGCCGAGTTTCTGAAGAAAATTCAAAAGAAGCGCCGTGTCTGCTGTTTGTGGGACCCATTTGATCTCCGTTTTTTCTGGGAAAGCCACTAAACGACATCGTTTCGGCCTGTGAATGAATCATGCCAGAAGCAAAAGTGTGCTGACTGCTAAATAATTAATTTTTTTTTTATTAAGTAATGATGTTTTAAAAAAAAAAAAATTTGTTAGTTAAGTATAATTTGTGACATGTTATTAGTGTTTGGCAATGAGGTGGAGGGTGGAGTCTTTAGAAATTAGATTTCTTACACGTTGATGGCTCAATAAAATACATCACATAAACCAACTCGTATCTATATGTATCAACTAATTAATATATAGGTGCCAACAAAAAAAAAAAAAAAA
>OVAY01001188.1:0-14710 GCA_900406395.1 Kernera saxatilis | reverse complement strand
AAAAAAAAAAAAAAAAAAATATATATATATATATATATATATGTGCCAAGTCGATAAAATACATACATAAACCAAATTGTATCTGTTTATATGTATACCATCTCTAAATTAAATTACCATTTTATAAAAAACAAAGAAAGTCGCTCAACTAATTTTTGTCTGTTTTCTCTCTTTTGTATGCAACTAATGAAAATAGACATTTATAAACTGAGAATCTGTGAAAACTGAGGATATCAACTTAGCTAGACACAACAATAGAGTGACGAAACATGTTAATTTGTGATAACATATTCATTTTTCATGGGATACTTAATCAAATCGAATTGATTGAGAAAAAGAATAACCGGAGGCCTGCATCTTTATTATGACCAAACAAACATTAAACTTTATTGACTGCAATGATAAGTCAACAACTTCAATTGGTCTGTCCCCTCCCTTGATGACTAAAGATTATGCAGGAAAAAAGACAGAAAAACAAAAATGTTACAAGCTCAAAAACAAAGAGCATTTGAACACAATGTTCTAAAAAAATCCATCTGACACCAACAATGGCAGCTCTGAATCAATACCAGGACTGAAAAAATGCCAGCTTGAATCATGGAACGCTGCATAATAATCATCTGATACCGTCTCAACAGCAAACTCGCTTGTGACTCTTCGTGCAACTATGATTCGTTTAGTGGCACGGATGACTTCCGGGTCTAGCGTCACTTGCTCCTCATACATCTGAAAGCTGTTCCCAAACAATGCCATTCTGGACAATCGATCCATACTCCAGTTTGCCTGCAATAGGTTGTTGTACAGACTGGCCTCACAGTGTGGCATGAAGAAAAGAGTAGGCTTTGTAGCTTCCCTGCGAGCTTGCTCGTTCACAGATAGAACGGTGCATCCCAGAGATTCTAGAACACTAGATTCAGTTGCAGAGAGGATTGGATCGAATACTTCTATGTTATTACCTATCCAATCAAACTCTCTCTTCATCAAGATTGCAATGCTCAGCTGAAACCTTGGAGATTCATAAGACTCGATGCTGCCTATACCATACATCACCATCTGAAGCTGTGTTTCAGTGCCTAACACGAGGTGAAACTGGTCTGAAACCTCGGGAGACTTGAGCTGTTCTAAGAACGCTGTGTAGAACTTTGAGCTTTCGATTTTCTTGATAGAGATTTCCATCTTCTGCTTTAGTCTTGCTTGCCTCTGCAGATCGACTTCAAGATCATCCGATTTCCATGGTTTCTCTTCTTCTTCTTGAACCTTAGGTTTCGGTTTTCTTCTCCCCTGTCTTCCTTTAGTAGGTAAGACCACTGTCCACTCACCATCACCACTTGAGTTTTTGACCGTTGCTTCCATTGAAGCTTCCATAAGAAACTGGTTTTTCTTACCTAGTTGCTCATTTACACCACCACTACACAGGCCTCCGAAATTAGGGTTTATACTCGATGCAACGATTCCATAACTGGGTTCCGCTACGGCGCTACCTAAGCATCACAATACAATTTCAATTCCCAAACCTATGATTTGCTATTATATCCCGAATAATCCAAGTGAAGTTTCTACAATAGAGCGGGAGCAACAAGATTTATCAATCTCTTAGCCTAATTCCGACCTATCTAGTTTGAATCGACAAAAACCTTCGAGAAGGACTGTACGTAAACTTACGAATAGAAACGAAACTACAAGAGGAAGATCGAAGAATCTTTCTTGCGATACAGAAGAAGAAGAAGAAGAAGAAGATATTTGTTTGGATATGAGGCGACGGGACCGGTTGAGTTTGGTGCTACCGAGTCGTCCACTGATATGAAACAGGCGAGTTGTACGCGAAGATCTGCAAAACAGACATTGGGCTGATGACTAATAAAAATGGGCCTAGTACGGCCCATAAAATAAAAGACTAGACGACATTTGGCGAAAGGCACGAGATATCGACGACCGAAATCTTGTTTCGTGTCAGTATTTTTTGTCATTAACATTATCCGGTTTTTACGGATATGATTCGATTAATTTAAAAAATGTACTAATTCTTAGCAAAATAAATAATCCAGACAGTATAGTTTTCAGCATTTATTAGGCCCAAACCCACCCGTTTTGACTCTTTTTTGGGCCCACATAGCCACCTTAAAAGGTAATTTCGGTAAATCAGTTATTACTGAGTAGTTACTATAACACCCTCGAGCATCGCTTACTTGGCCACACTCTCGAGTCTCGAGTCGAGTCATCTGGCTAATTTCGATTTTACTCCCCTACGTTGAGAACATTCTTACAGAAAATGCACACATGACGTGGCGTGAGATAATTGGTTGAAAGGTACATGTGTCAGTTAGATTGAGCGAGTAGAACCGGTGATGAGCGCAAAAGATATTTAGAAGATCTAAAATACCTACCTAACTTGTCCATGTTGGCATCAGATATTGCAGTTTTCCACTTTTATTTTTTTTTTCTTTTTTGAAAAAAAACAAAAAACGAAAATTCATAATCTAGAGTCTAGACCTCCCCAAAAACAAAAGACTCTTACGAGTTTTCCGGTTTTCTTCTCCGATTTCTGATATGAGTTTTCCACAGGTTGTTGATGTTCAGAGAATAATCCTTAAGAAATTTCTGAATCGTGAGAAAAAAAATGGGGGAGGAAGTTAGGATGAGCGAGCACAGTGACGGAGAAGACGCCGGCGGCGATGAAGATAGGATTCCGGAATGGGAGATTGGATTACCCAGCGGAGATGAATTGACGCGCTAGCTTTCAGCATAATCCCGGAACGGAGCCGTACGATCCAGGACGTCAATCGCGCGTCGCAGGACACGCTCTCTTCGTTGCGCAGCAATGGATCTCCGGGAGCCAATGCCTCGTCGTCGAACACGGCGGTTGCGGTGGATGAGGTGGATCGATTTGGATCGAGTAGTCTGGGATCGGATCCGAAGAAATCGGATGGCGGTGAGGCGGTGGCGGAGGAAGGAGATTCCGAGACTGACGATCAGTCCGGGAAGACAACGAAACGTCCGCGTCTGGTGTGGACGCCGCAGCTACACAAGAGGTTCGTGGACGTGGCGGCTCATCTAGGGATTAAAAACGCAGTGCCCAAGACGATTATGCAGCTGATGAACGTCGAAGGACTGAGTCGCGAGAACGTCGCGTCCCACTTGCAGAAATACAGGCTCTACCTCAAACGGATTCAGGGATTGACGACGGAAGGACCATCGTAATCGGATCAGCTATTCTCGTCAACGCCGGTGCCTCCACATAGCTTCCAAGACGGCGGAGGGGGTAACGCTCCGGCGACCGGAAAACTGGGGATTCCAATTTCGGTTCCGTCGATGATGCCGATGCAAGTCGAGGGGCATCACGTGAGTATGCAAGGATACCACCACAATAATCACGGTCATGATCCTTATCATCAGTACCATCACCATGGCAATGGTGTATTTGAACCAAACCCATATATGATGCAGCAGAATAAGTTCGGATCTATGGCGACCTCTCCTTCTGTTGGCGGTGGTGGCGTGAATGACAAGTAAACAGATCTAAAAGGTTTTATAATTTGCTTCTCAAGTTGGGATTTAGTCTCGTTTCTGTAAGTACAGTTTATTTTTTACACAATTTGATGACAGTTTATCCTCGGTCTATAAAAAAATCTTGGGCTGTTTGTTCCCTTTGATGCTAATTCACTCAGTTCGATGCGTTTTAACATCTTAAGTCGAAGTTGATTTGGCGAGCATTACCGTGCTATATATGTTGAACTGTTCTTGAGAATTGTCTGATATGTTCTCTAGCTATTGGAACTTACAACATTTGCATTACAATCCAGATTTGATGTTTGATTCACTCTTTCGAGTTGTATTGTTCTTGAGAACTGTGTAATCTGGTTCACTCTTCAGGAGCTGTACACTGGGTGTACACTCTTCTGCTCATAGAGAGATCATAAACGGATTTGTATCTAGAAATCACTAGCCGTCTTGTGCTTCATATATATTCTTTGCTGTTACTAGGAAAATCTTATAGCCACTTTGGATTCAGGCAAGATGTTTTCCCATGAGTTAGTGTTTGGTCAGTTTATGTATATCAAATCCTGGAAATTTTCATGTTTTTTTTTTTCTTAAAACTTTTTATTTTTTTCACCGAAAAAAAGATGGAATTTTTTTTCATGTTGTTATCTGATTTATTTGTCTGAAAAAAAATCCCTTTCTTCAGGTAGATTGATCAGGTATTAATTAACTCGTCTTTGCAAGTTCTTGATCTTAATTGATTCTTGTTACAGGTTCTTGGCTTCTGAGTTCTTTTCCCCTTCACAGCGTCCTCGCGAATTTTAATTTCCCAAGTTTTACGCACAAGTCCTCACTGCATTTATATCGAAAATGATTCAAGAAAAATCGCATGGAAGTTCCGTATTATTGGAGAATGAAGCATCTCTGAATAGATGAGTTTCATACTGTCTCCATTCTCGTAAGGTAAAGCTTCTTTGCTTGTCACTAGTAGACTTCTTAAATTCAAGACAGCGTCTCATTGACTTGTTAATTGTTTCTTTCTTTGGATAATAAAAAGTAAAAACAGTACCAGATAGACTCTCATGTTTCTTCACTTTGATTAATATTTCTTTCAGTTATGATTTAATCATCTGGTATTTGTATGAATATAGAAATCCATCGAAACTTGTAAAGCTGACCATTTTATTAGATTGAAATAGTCTTTGGATTTTTCTCTTTCTTAAGCAATATCCTTTGGAGAAAGTGACATTCCAACAATAAGCCAAGGCTTTTCGTTTTCTTTTCCCACAAAGGGTTAGTTGTTTTAGCCATTAAGGTTTCATTTTCAGATTTAGTTAGTAATCTGTTAAATATCTTTTCATCTGCAATATGCATTAGATTCCATAGAATATTTATGTGAGCAGTGTGGAATCTCCACTATAAGATCACTTTTCACTGACATTTTTGTCCCATTCAATCGATGATTCTTTCATATCATATACTAACATTATCTTCATATTTCTTTTATGTGGGTCACTGGAATCTCCTTTTAAAAGTAGCAAGAATCTTGGATTGATTCAATCATTCAACATAGATTCCTTCTCTCAAGAATCCAAGTTGATATAAACTCACTCATCCACTGCTTCTTCTGAAGAATCTGTTTCTTCAATGGAGGAATCTATGTTGAATCAATCCAATAGGAAACTTCATTGATAGATATGGTGAAATTTTTAGGAACTAGTAATTTTTCTATATGAACTTCATGAGCGTCACAATTTCCTACTGGAAGTTTACAAAAGGCAAGTTGTATGAAGATCCTCCAATTTTGACAGAGGCTTGAAGGTGAGAGGACATGATCTTCTTCTCTTCATACTCTCTCCTTCTTCCACCATTAGCAAACTCAGAGCAGCTTTAGCAGAGAGAATATGATCTTCATGGTAGATGACACATGCACTACTGACTCTAACAGAACTTGAATCTTTCCCTGACAATCTTTGTTGATCTATATCAGAAACCACACTGGCCGGATTGGTATGGTGACAAAGTAACTTAAAAGAGTTCAAGTGATGAAAATGGTCTCAGCAACTGTAGTGGAAAAGTTTAAGCCTTTCCTTTCTTATCCTATTTGAGAGTAACTCAATAAAATGCTTTCGTCTCCAAATGTAGTTTATAGTTTATTTTAGTGACAACTGCCAAATCATTACACTTCAAATAGAATCCATGTCCGTTTTTCTTTATGCCAATTTGATACATAATGCTAAATGAACATCTTCTGATACACTTTTTGACTTTTGAACAGGGACTATCTCATTGTTACATGAAATTCTTCGTTTTCAAGGTATTGACAAAATCGTCTAGTGAGGTAAATGAGGAACCTCCACTTCTGGCAGAGGCTTCGAGCTTCTCTTTCAAATCGATGACTCTCTTCCTCATATCTGCTCCTTCTTCATCCACAATCAACCTCTTCACAGCTCTCTCCACAGTTTCTTTCTCCAGCTCTCCCTCCAATTGAACCCCAATTCTCCAAACACTCTCTAAGTACCTCGCATTGACTTTCTGATCCCCGGTAAAAGGCCTACAGATCATTGGAACTCCTTCCCCGATGCTCTCTAGTGTCGAGTTCCATCCACAGTGACTCCAAAACCCTCCTACTGCAGGATGTCTTAGAACTTCCATCTGCGGGGCCCATTTCACTATGTAACCTCTCTCTGAGACCAACTTACTGAATTCCTCTGGTAAGGACTCTGTCCATTCCGAGGCCGGAATAGAACCTGGTCGGATCACCCATAAGAAAGGTTGGTTGCTATTACTTAACCCCCAAGCCATCTCCAACATGTCTTTGGTTTCCATTAAAGCTAAGCTTCCCAAGCTTATGTAAATCACCGAGCTTGGTTTCTGCTTGTTCAACCACTCAATGCAGCTTCTGTCTTCTTCTAGTAAACTAGAAGGCGCAGGAGCTGCAATGTGAAGTGGGCCTATAGAATAAACTGGAACTTGTAGTTCTCGTTGCAGCCGTGCCAAAGACGAGCTCTCTAGACAGCTCGCTGAGTTGATGATAACAGCGGAAGCTGTTCCAATGCTAACAGTCTCACTGTAAATCTTGAGTATACTCTCTAGTGGCCCAAATGCTGAAGTTGGTAGGTCCTTGTACCTTAGAGGATGCAAACCTGGAAATAGCTTGTCTTGCATTTCAAGATCTGCATAGTCGACAAACCAAACGGCATTTGCATTGGTTGGTTAGTCTAAATGGGGACTTGAAATTGAGGTGTAAAGTTAGAATCTTATGCACCTTTCATGTCGATCAAGAACTTCTCTGCGTTGACTTTGGCTAAAACAGAGCGACAGACAAAGGCAGTAGCACTTGTAGTACTGAAGACGACACTAGGAAGTTGAAACTCCTTAGCTGCAGCTTTTGAGAAGTACATGTACTCATCGTAGACGACACAAGCAATATCATCATGGTTACCTTGTTCTTGCAACAGTTGACCTAAACGTTGCTTGAAGCTTGCCTCGCAGATTTGATTGAGCTTCATTAAGAACTGGAGTGGTCCGAGGTTTTTGAGATCAGACTCAGTTAAACTACCAGGGATGGTGAGAAAGTGAAAATCAGAGAAGTCTTTGGAAGAGCTAACTCGATTATACTGAGTCTGAATAACAGTGATGGAGAAACCCTTCAAGTGAAGAGCTTTCCCGAGTTGCATAATCGGAGTTACATGCCCTTGTGCTGGAACTGGAACTAACACTATCCTTCTCTTATCTCGCTTGTCCTCCATTGATAATCTATCTCTTCTCTCTTGTTTTCTCTCTCTTCTATCTCAATGTAGGAATTGAAGAACTCAAGGAGACAGATGGGGGATACTTTCACCTAGATCTGGTCCAATATGAAGACACGTGAGATATACATTCACTGTTCTTTGGTCTCAATCAACTTAATTGTGTGGATGGGGTGGGTATGGACCATCACAAGCACGTGGTCCGTGGGGATGGTCGGCTGGACTTCGAGTTAATAAAAAAGACATAAAAAAACAGAGCAAGATTCGGATTTACGATCGGCAAAACAAATTATTAAAGGCTTACTTTGTCTTTCTTTTTTTTTGGTCAAACGTCTATCTTATTATTCTTTCTTTTTTGGTCAAACGTCTATCTTATATTTTTCTTCTATTTTTTCCTCCCCTTTCTAGATCGAAATTGGCGGAAACCGATAAAGTTATTAGTTATTTTTTGGAAAACATATGGATTTTGTCAAATAGCGAAAGAACTAAACTTTTTTGGGAAATTCGTTCTCAATCACTTTAGTTTGTAAAATACAATCACTTTCTAGTCTCTGTTTATTTTCAGAAATACTACTGATCTTATTATATAAATTGCCAAAATAAAAAATTAATTTATTATTGATACCAAAAAAAAAACTTAATTTATTGTTTGAAAACAAATAACGTTGAAGAAAATCCCAGTTTTCATCGATGCGGAAAATAAAACCCCTAATTCAACCATTTTTTTTTTCAAGCAAATTTTCTCTTCTTTTTTTTTTCATTCAAATGATAAATTCCACCAATTTTTCACTATCTTTTCCACCAATTCCACTGTACTTAAATTATCGATTAGACCCAAAATTAAAAATATATAATCACAAAATTTATCTTATTAATAAAATAATCATTAAAAAAAATTTTCATTAGTTTATATAGAATATAATACGTTGATAAAAAGGTTATATATTTTTTAACATAACCAATAATATAAATAGGATGTTAAAAAAAAAAAACCAATAATATAAATAGAAATTATATTTTCCTAAATATGAAGCATTTTTTTTTAACATAGTTGTCTGATTTCTAAAATATTAGAAAGATTGTTTCGAACTAACATGTTAACATAAACAAATGTTGATCAATTGGCTATATAATCCTAGAAAATTAGATAAGTGATCATTTGGTCAAGTAAAACTTACAACATTTTGACTTATGAATGTAACATTTATCAGAATCTATGTCAGGTTTGAAAGGAGCCTTAGGATCAAACAGTATCTACCCAGCTGCTGCCTGGAAACCTTCTCAACTTCTTCTTCTTTATCATCTTCTTCATTCTTACAACACTTTCCCAACTACCAGCATTGGCATACAAACTGGACAGAAGCAACCCATTCCCTGAGTTCTCTGGTTCGAGCTCTGCCAAGTGCCCTGCTGCAATCCTTGCAAGCTCCATGTTCCCGTGATTCCTACACGCGCCTAATAAAGCACCCCACACAAACAAATCCGGCTCCATTGGCATAGCCTTGATCATCTCATAGGCCTCAACAAGCTTCCCTGATCGACCGAGAAGATCCACCAAACAAGCATAATGCTCCAATCTCGGCTCGATTCGGTACTTGATTTGCATCAATAGGAACAATTTTTGTCCAAGATCTGTTAACCCGGCGTGGCTGCAGGCTGTGAGGATGGCCGTGAATGTTAAGTGGTCAAGTTTCTCTCCTGTGGCTTCCATCTGATTGAACAGCTCAACTGCTTTGTCTGAGAGCCCGTGATTTGCGTAACAGAAAATCATCGAGTTAAAAGTAACCGTCGTCTTCTTGGGGGTTTTGCGAAACAAGATCATTGCTTCTGATATGAATCCACATTTCCCGTACATATCGAGCAAAGCACTTCTAACGAAACCGTGATCTTCTAGTCCAGTGACTACCGAGTAGCCGTGAATCTCCTTCCCGTGCTTCATATTCGCAAGAGTGGTACAAGCAGGCAAAAGGGTAGTGATCGTAGCTGAATTTGGATACAACCCATGAGTTAACATCTGTCTGAAAGCATCAAAAGCTTTCTCATTCTGGAAATTATGTACAAGGCCTGATATAATAGAAGTCCAGGACACAACGTCGGGCTTGTAACCATCCAAACACATCATCTCAAGAATCTCATATACTTTTTCTTCATTTCCCATATGCGAGAAACCTGCAAGCAGAGCATTCCAAGTGATAATATCAGGTTTTCTTCCCAGTAGTTTCATATTTTTCACCAAGTTCAATGCTTCATCTGATTGGCTATTGTTAGCATAACCAGAGATCATAGCATTGAAAACGACCAAATCTTGTTCAGCCAAATCATTGAACACTTTCCTCGCATTCTCTACCCCTCCAAACTTCGAGTACATATCAATAAGCGAGCTAACTACAAAAGCATCAGACTCAAACGAACACTTGAGCACCAGACAATGTATCATCTTCCCGAATTCTTGATCAAGCAGGTTGCGACTGGCGTTAAGAAGGCTAGGAACGATGAAAGCGTCAAGTTTTAAATCTTCTTTCTTCATTTCTCTGAAGATATCCAAAGAATCCTGGTAATACCCATTTCGAGCACAAGCCCCAATCATGACAACCCATCCACTAATGTCTCTCTTGGGCATTTCATCGAACACCTTCCTAGCATCGGGAACTTTCCCACATTCCACGTAAAACGTTACAAGCTTAGCTGCAATTCTCGTCAAACTAGCAATCCCAGATGTCACCAGATGAGCATGAAGCTTTCTTCCTCCGCACAGCAGTCGATCTCGACCGTTGGTTTCGATGAGTTCAGCATAAGAACCGATTGACAATAACCGAAAAGAACAAGGAATTACTGACAATTTGTTCATGGATGAGGATCAAAGCTTCAAATTTTATCAAAAACCGCATTATTATGGTAGATTCTGGTGACCGGGAAAAGCCTAACACATTCTCAGTGAAGTAAAAAGTTCACCATTTTTTTTAGGACAGAGAACGAAGAAGTAAGAACAGAGTTAACGATTTAAACGGTATGAACCGGAATAAAATGCCACGGTTAAGAATGCGGCTAAACGGTAAACCGGAGAACCGGTTTAAGAGTAACCGCATTCGATTGTGCAAAAAGGGGGAAAATCGATCCAACGAGGCAGAGAAATTATGTATGCAACATCTTCGATTCTGTCTCCAACACCACAAAGTGTCTTCCTTTCTGCTCATCTTCCTCCAATTTCATTCTTTTATCGGATAAAATTTCCGGGTTTTCCTGTGACAAATTGCTGCTATGGCGGCGATTTTGGTGGCGCTTCGTTCTATAAACGACGGAGTTGTGATCAAAGACGGAGAAATCGAATCATAGTTCCCAGAGCTAGAGTCTCTCCTTACGAGATTCTTGGTGTGTCTCCATCGGCGACTCCTCAAGATATAAAGAGGGCTTACCGTAAACTTGCTCTCAAGTATCACCCAGATGTTAATAAAGAGGTACTTATTATGGTTTCTATTTCAATGGAATCAAACTCATCTATGTTACGTTTTGTGAATTTTCCGGAATTGGAACTATGTATGGATGCTTACATGTTTGTATGTACATACAACTTCATGGACTTGGAACTATGTCTGAATGCTTACATTTTTGCATTTACATACAAAGCCATGGAACTGTGACTTTGTAGTTTGTATGATGTTTCCATGTGTATCTCTATACCTACTTGTAGTTAGTTGATGGGCTTCAGTTACTTAATCTCTGTCTTTATGGAAGACAGTATGATTCATAGCTCATGTTTTTGGTGTCAGGCAAATGCACAGGAGAAGTTTCTGAGAATTAAGCATGCATACACCACGCTGATAAACTCTGAGTCACGGCGTAAGTACGGGTCAGATGGTCGTGCGTCTGGTTATTCATACCCTACGGGTCAAACAAGCCGAAAAAGCAACAGTCAAGTCGAGGAAGATTTCTATGGACTTGGTAAACCCCTAACAAACCCCTGCATACACCATGAAGCTGTAATGAAATGTGGTCATTTTAAGGGTCCTGCTTTGTAAAATGGAAACCATGGCTTGACGTCCTTTTGCAATTTAGCCAAGAGCATTTTTGTTTGAACACGGTGGGAAGCATTCACGCAGGGTTCAAAACACCAATGCTAAATAGGGTTTGTAAAAATGTTTATGGTGTTTGGAAACTTGATGTGAATGCTATGTACCATTTGATGGCGTTAATGACTGTGGTTAGAAGAGTGGTGCGGTGTTCTCTCTTGTGTGTTGTCATCTTTTGGGGGACTTAGGTTGATTCAGGTCAGTGTGATCTTATGCACAGCACACTTTATTATGCAGGTGAATTCGTGAGGGATGTTCAAATAACAATCGGTAGACGCAACCTGTGAAATCTAAATTCTTTCTCTGTCCTTAGATTGGTTTTTTGCACGTCTAGAGATTTTATGCACAGGACATTGTATAATTCTAGTTAATAGTTCATTTAGAGGCTCACTTTCTGTGGTATTGACAGGGGATTTCTTCAAAGATCTTCAAGAAGAGTTCAAGAACTGGGAAGCTAGTGCGTCCTCACAAGTAAAACCGAAAAGTCTTTGGGAAGAGCTAGCGGTAAGCCCAATTATATTAAAAATACTCATAAGTGATAGCTTGGAGTCGCTAACGCGTGAATTTCAACTTGAAATTTCGTGGCTATAGATCTTAGATCTTCCCGCTGTTTAAGGGTTTTAATCTGCTGGTTTCTTCTTGTAACTAAAAACCGCATTGAGACTGGGATTGTTGGTATAGTATTACGCATCAATGCAAAAAATCCATAGAATTAACTAATTCTATAGTAAGACGTTTCCTCTGATTTGGTTTTAGTTCTTTCGAAATGGTAATGTCTAGACTGAGACTGTTTTGAGCTGAGAACTTTGTTCTTCCATCAAGGAATTTTTTACTAAGATAGGTTCTGATGAATATAGACTAAAACCTGTCTTGGCTCTTTTTGGTTCTCATGTTTTCTTTATCTTTTTTTCTCAGGAAATTGGGGAAGAATTTGTGGAGTTTCTTGAGAAAGAACTTAACATAAGCGATGAAGACAGTGAGGAATCAAGCAAAAACGGAGACAGATTTGATTTTGATATAGGCTCCTCAACGGAGAAATCGTCAGGGAATAATAATAGCACGAAGAACAGTATAGAAGAGAATATTGATGAGATCGAAGCAACTCTAGCTCAATTGAAGAAAGATCTTGGCTTGCAATAATCTCAAAAATATTTTTTTGTTCTAGTCTTTTGTTGAGAAAGTATATTTCTTTTTTTTGTTTGTTAAAGATTATGCTTATTATTTTGTTGTTGTTGTTTATATAGAGAAGATCATTATTTACATAAATTCAATTTTATAAAGAGGAAACATGTAAAAAAGGAAACTTGAGAAAAGGAAACTATAGGCTTATAAATACGCTATCATTACTCCTCATATCTCAAAACTCTCTCATTCTCCACAATCGCACTACATAACAAACCAGCTTTTTATAATTTGATTCACCCTAAACCAGACGACTAAAAGTTCTGCAAGTTGAGAAACAAGGAAGATGTCAGTCTACGACAAAGAAGACGACGGGGTTCGCTTCGATCCGACAGATGAACTACTCATAGAATATTATCTTAGTCGCATGTTGAGAGGTGAACTACGTGAAGACTTGATAGTGAAGAAAAACGTTTACGCCAAGGAACCATGGTTGTTGGACCATAACATGGATCCTTTTTTCAAGAAAGACGAATGGTACTACTTCGTCACAAGAACTCAAGTCTCCAAGAAGAAAACAGGTTGTGGTAAGATGTCGAAGCGGATGATAGACAACGGTGGCGGGACTTGGACAGCGGATGCGAAAGAAGATATCATCGACGAGAGGACAAGGAAGATCATTGGGATCAAGCGAACCCTAACTTTCAATAAAAGCAACAACAACAACAACAAAAAGAAGAAGCAGAAGAGAGAAGACGGTACTTATAATTGTGTTATTGATCCGGGCAGCGACAACAGCTGGATTATGACAGAGTATATGCTTCCGGAAGGAGAAACGTTTGAAGAACTAGTCTTGTGCAAGATTCACGAGATAAAGAAATCCAAGGAGAAAAAGGATGCACAGGTTGAAGCCATGAAGGTGAGACAGGAAGTCGAAGAAGAAGATTGGGTTGGAGATTTCATGGAGAAATACATGGAAAAGGGATTAGAAGCTGTTCTCAATATCAACAACGAGGATCAACATTGCAGCCATCTTGGAGTCGATTCACCAAGCTCTCATTAGCTTGTCTCAAACTAGTTAACGAAGTCTAGAAGAAGAAGTTTGTCAATTAACTTTTGTATAATGGTTTGCATTCATCCACGGTCGTCTTAGCTTTGTGACAAACTAGTTAATGTTGGTTCGGTTAATTAATGCTCAAAGTGTTGGATTTTAGGATGGTTAATTAGTGAATTCTAGTAGAAGAAGTTTGCTGATCTAAAGTCAATTCTGTTAGAATCAATAACGTAAATATAGTATACAATGTCGTCAAAAGCCGATTCCTTTTCAATATCGACAATGATCTTATGCTTGACAAGGTCTCTCCTCCGTTCATTGCTTTGTTCAATGGGTAAGTATACCGACTTTAAATAAAAAAAGAAATAAATAACTACGCGAATAAATGATTAAAAAAAATAAAATAATAAAGGTGTTGACCGATCATGATTCATACATCTTTCCATATTTTTCTGCTTGGCGGCTCAGCCGGTGATGAGGGCATGCGTCATGCGTGCGTGGTCTGTGTCTCCATCTTCTATGGTGATTTGCTCAATTGGTTGATTGTATTATTTATTTGGAGGTTGATGACGTAGCAGAATTAGCCTATGTGTAATGTGGGACCCGATGCGCATGTGACGTGGACAAATTCAAAAGCTGGGAGCCTGAGTGGGAGGTTTGAGCTGAATCGCGGTTTGCAATTAAACCGAATCTTTTGCTGTGGCGAGAGCGTCGTTCATTTCATTTACATCTTCTTTCTATTTCTTGCATGTATATCAACACAATTCATGTTTTTTTTTTCAGGAGATTCCTTACCTTTACAAAATCTCGAACTATGAGTCGTGAAATTGAATGCGTCTTTTAAGCTTCAATTTACATAGTCTTATTGTATGTGTCCTTTTATTTTGGGTCAGAAATAGAGATTAGAGTCGGTAAAATTAATTAATTTAGTTCAATTGTAGGTGTCCTTTTATTTTTTTTTGTTTTTTCCTTTTTTGATGAAACTTTTAATTATCTGGCCAAATAACAATTGACCTATTTCCTACAAAACACTACATGTTTCCATTTTTTTTCATTAACGGTGAAATTGTAATCATATTTACGCAAAGAGAAGAAAAAAGGAAAGTCCATATAACTTTTCCGTTTCCTTTTCGGAGAAACAAATCGAGTCTAAAATTATAAATATATACCCTACGTACCCATACGGATCCAACAATCATCACTCTAAAATCTCTCAATCTTCTCCAAATTCAATCACA